>BQNB010102259.1:0-24287 GCA_026074375.1 Tanacetum coccineum
ATAATTTTTAAACTCTCGGCTAATGTATTCGCCTCCTCAATCTAATCAAAGTGCCTTAATAATCTTTCCGAGTTGATTTTCTACTTCATTCTTAAACAATTTGAACGTTTCAAAAACTTCATGTTTATGTTTAATTAAATAAATATAGCCATAACGACTATAATCATCTGTAAAGGTAATGAAGTAGCTAGCACCTTGTCTTGACACATGTCTAAGTGGTCCATAAACATCAGTATTATTAGTCTCCCTTTTGGGACGATGTGGAAATGATTTTCTTGTCATCTTGCCCGATAAACAAGACGCGCATTGATCAAAGCATTTATCATCAGCTGATTTTAACAGCCCACCATGTTGCAGCTTTTCAATACGTTTCTTGCTTATATGAGCAAGACGGCAGTGCCACAGATAAGTAGAGTCCAAGTTATGCTTGACTCTTTTGTTGCTAACATTATAAATAGAATTAACATTTGGCACAAGATTAGACATATCAATTTCATAAATACCATTACTGGGAATATCATTAAAATAAAGAACATCATTCTTAGAAACTGAAATTCCATAATCCGTAAAACATTGGATAAAACCATTGTCAACCAAACGAGAAACTGAAACAACACCTCTAGTTATAGTAGGTGCATAATGACAATTGTCTAAACAAATCACTAGGCCATTAGGTAAAACTAAGTCAAAACTTCCAATAGCTTCTACTTGCGCACGAACACCATTGCCCACGTACAAATAGAGAGCTCCTTGTTTCAGCTTTCTTGCTCCTCTAAGACCCTGTTTTGTGATACAAATGTGAGTACCACAACCAGTGTCATACACCCAGGATTTATTAGGAAAAGAAAATAATTCTATTGTGAAGATACCTGAAGAACTGGCAGTGCCAACTTGCTTCTTCTTCTTAATCAACTCAGCAAGGTAAGCAGGACAATTCCTCTTACATTGACCTACCTCTATACAGTGGTGGCAGGTGTCATCCTTAGCTGGGTGCTCTTTAGCAGAAGGCTTAGGGTTTTTTAGGCTTAGGGATATAAACTTGTTTATCCTTTCCCTTGCCATTAGCTTTACCCTTACCTTTAGATTTAAGCGATTTCTTATTGGATTTCTGGATTTTACCACCTTTAATCATCATTACTTGTGGTGTTTCAGCCTTTTTAGGTAAACCTTTTTTATACTCATTGAGCATAGCATGTAGTTCACCAACTGTCTTCCCCATGTTATGCTTATTGTAGTGAGGCCATTCAAGATTAAACCAACACTAAGCTCTTGTGGGAGCACATAATCAAGACATTCCAGTTCCACATAATTCTTCATCTAATGACATATGGGCCAACTGGTTTTCCCTCATCCAGTTTGCAAGCATGGAAAGTTTGGATCAGGTCAAACCACTCCACTCCAACTTGTTTCTCAAACATGGATTTAAGCTCCTGAAGCATTTCATAATGTGAGGAATTTTCGAATTGTCTTTAAAGTTCAGGAGTCATACTTCCGAGCATAAGACAAGTCACCTCATTATGAATCATATACCGCATTCCACTGCGCAAGTACTCAGAATCGGTAGGTGAAGCAAGAGAAATAGGTTGTTCAATGACAAACAATTTCCTTTCAACTCTCAAGACCATCTTAAATTGACGAAACCAGTCATTGAAATTATTTCCAGAAATTTCAAACATCGACCTGAAAGCCGAATGGTTTATGTTTTAGACAGGTAGTGCCATTTACAAACATAGTAAAGTTCAATAATTAGTATTTTCGATAATACTCCTTGAAGAAAATTAACTACCCACGTTTATATAAATAAACAATTAATTTTCTAAGGTTAGGACCCAACTTGACATACCCCCACCACATCAGTTGATCTGCTAGTGATGGTGTATTCAAAAGGTAATCAACGATTGATAATTCACAACTTTTGCAATTCCTAAACCATATGGGACTTACTTTATTACAATAATATCTAGTAAGCATGTTTCATCCCATCTATGCCACGTGTTAACAGGTCTAACCACAACAACGCTAAGTCGTCCAATTTTAAAACAGTAATTATGTAACACTCACCGTCTCACGGAAAAGCGTATAATTACCTTGTGATTGCAAATCTACATGCGTCTCACGCATAGGTAAAGAGCAGTCTACAAGTGTCTTTATAAATTGGATGGCAAAAACTTAGTTGAAAAAGGGTATTTTATTTGACGTGTCAAATATGTACGAAGAAGCATGCATACATCTTCGTAACATTTATTTTAATAAAAACTTTTACTCAATTAAGTTATTATTACGGTATCACCTATTATCCTTGTATCTTATACATAAATAGTGATACCTTAAAATTGACGATTCAACGTGTGTTTAAATGTAAAGATTTTCTTTTTATCGCGGGAAAAGATTAAAGAATGATTAAAAATCATTCAAACCCTAGACCATTCGCGACTTCCTACATAGTATACAAGGTAAGGAAACTACAACGTAGTCAGGTATTATAGGGTAATGGTATCTACAAGACCGAAGTCTTGATGAGTCTCCCCGAACCTTATCCTTGCAACTATATAGTACTTTTGCAAATTACGTCATTGATAAAAATTAAAACTTTAATTTAAAACACATTATGAACTATAAATTGCTAGTCTAATCATGGAAGATTTTACACCGGATGTAAGCCGGATCCATTTTTGACTTTTTGCAATATATAGTCCATGATAAATCTTATTTCGATAATCATTAGTCATGTTTATTTTTGTTTTCAGAAAAACTCTTTTATTTTCTCACAAGTCAAGAACTTAAAATAAAACCAATAAACATCAACTAAACTAAATAACATTTATTTAAACACACTTAACAATTAAGGCATGCAAACATTAAATATGATCCTAATTATCTAATAATAAAACATGCATTTATTCATATAAGGCTCCTTCGTCCTATAAACTCCGGCCACATACATCGAAACAATCGATTGCGTAAGCCTTATATAAATAAATACCACATAGCACATAAAACTTTTTAACTATTTTTAGGCCCCATTGATTCACTAATAAGGGTCTTCCCGAATTTATGAATCAAGGATCTTACCAGTTAAGAAAATATTTAAAAATTATGTGTATTTTAATCATATTTAAAACAAATCTTTTTTAACAATTAACAAGATTATAATATCTAATATCAATCCATGATAAATTTGCATGATTTTATCATGGATCCTTATTAACAATTAACAAAACTTAAAATAATTAACAATTAATATATCAAGTTTTTATATAATTGCATACAACCTAAATCTCGTCTAATTAATTTTATTAACCTTCAAGATCAAATCTTTTTTAACAAAAAATGCCCAACGGGGCATTAAAATTAATTATGAAACTTTAATTTTGTCCAACTTAATTTCTTGTAATTAAAGATTCTACACGATGGCTCGTGATGCCACTGTTGAGTTTTATAATCTAATTAATCATATTAATTATCACGAGTACGCAGCGGAATAAATGATCACGTGTAGAACACAATAATTAACAAGATAGAAAACATGTACCTTTTAGCACGAAACGATACACCATTTAAAGGTAACCGTAAACACCGTCTTCTATATACGCGTGTGTATAATACCACGCGAAACCACAAGAATCAAAGTATGATTCCTCTAAGCTTCCACACACTATACGTTCTTAGCAAACGACGATGTATGCTAGTACTAGTAGTGAATAACAAACGTTCTTCTTCGTCTCTTGAATCTATCAACTTACGAACAAGGAATCACCAAAAGGTGACGATTGAACTTAAACAAAAACAAGAGGATGTCCAGTTTGTTTGTTCAATTTGCAAAGACAAAACCAAAGATTCTAAAAAATCTTGAAACCGGTCAACAATAGTAGGAAGAGAAAATCGATCTTTTAGGTTTAGTTTTTTTTAAAGTCATATGTGTTGACTAATGAAAACACAAACCATATATATAGCTCTCAAAATAAATCTCCTAATCCTATTAGGATTCTAGTTACAACCGGCTAGGAAAAAAGAAAGGCAACCGAACCCTTTATCTTTGGTTTATTAATAATTAGTCCCTCATGTTCAACCATTAAACTCTTAACTAATTATTTAATACTCGTTAACTTTTAACGATTGTTTGTTATACATTTAATATATTACATTAATATATTTTCTCGTCATTTAACATATAAACGTGTGCGTCCCCTTAGGCTCAAAAATATTTTCGGACATATATTAATTCATATATGGTCATAATCCAACAGCTTGTAGCTTGGACAAATCTGCACGGCATTTATAATCCCTATAAATATCGTACCCATTGCAATTTTTATGACATACTTTCATACACAACATTTCACTCTCTAAGAAAATATACATACAAAATTTTTCTCACTCTAAATAGATGGCAATCTCAAGAATGTCAAGGTTTGTTAGCGAGGTAGCACCACCACAATTCGTGAGTCTAATGAGGTGTCGAAGGACCAAAATGCTAGACACGATAAGTGAAAATGAAAGGGAATTTTCCATGAATGATTAAAGTTCATCTCTAGCTTATTGTGCTCCGTCTCATCAAGCAACAAGTAGCGCTAATTCTGTGCACTACTTCAAGCAGGCGGCTTAAAGGAAGTTCACAGTATTTGGAAATTGATGTATTCATATAATCGTATGGTGACGGGAGTTATATTTTTTGTGGACTTTTGTCCATTGTTTTTGTTTTAAACCCCGGGTTTATGTTAATGCACTCTCTTCAGACCACTTTTTATAGTCTTTTGAGTAGTGGGGTTTTAAATTTTACTAAGGCTATAATAAGTGGCAATCCATGTACTTCATCACTTTATGCCACTATGCAATCGATATATATGTGTACTAAGAATTTTCCATTACTTGTCACGGTCGTTTTTTTACTTTATTGTGTCTCTACAGTTCGATATTTGTGATCTTGATGCATTATTGTGTAAATAAACTGTTGTATGCTGGGATTTCAAGTTTTCTTGAGTGGATCATCCAAATATTGATCATAATATTAGAGCCTTGTCATGGTTCCCCTCAGGGACGGAGTTAGAACCAAATATGACCGGGTGCACAAATTCTTTTTAACCGTAATATAATAGAGATAAAAAGTGAATTAAAACGAAGATTTCATTAAAATGATAAGAGTATAAACGCATTTCGATGGACCAGGTGCATTTATGACACATTTGAGAAAAATCGTTGTTTTTCTCAAAAATTAAAAGCTTTGTTAAATGGATCAGCTAGAACTCGTTATCCGTGTGAACTTTAAGTATCCTTATTTCGCCATAGTTCAACACACTCGCAAACATTTTGAATCGTCTTTGATTGTGTCTGGCGGCCTTTCTGAACTCCCGGTTCATTAGCATAATGGAAGCTGCAGATGAAAAATGTCGCATACATATTCAATGGTTCATGTATCGTTGTATAAATAACCAAGCCCTGAAGATAAATTTCCTAATCAAAGCAAGCTTCTCATGGCAGCTTCTATGAGCTATTGTATCGATTTTGTAAGCAGATCATTTGCAGTGAGTACTTTGCATTGGAGCTCTTCCAATCCATGCGACTTCCATTCAAACGAAAACATATCCTGTCTGACGAGACTTGTGTCATCATCTATCAGTCTCGTATCCAAGACATCGCATATGGCAATTCAACTCTAAGTTCTGTGCTCGGATTTCCTCCATAAACACAAGAACATATCTTGTATTTTTCTTAAATACTTAAGAATGTTTTTCACAGCAGGGTCAGTGAGGTTCACCTGGATTATGTTGAAATAGGGCTCGTCACATTTTGGCAGAACGCAACATCGGTCTAGTGCATCTAAACCGCATACATGATGGATCACTACAGCCGAAGCTAAGGTACATCTTCATGCGAATGTACTTTTAGGCGTTTCTTTGAGCACATTAGTGATTTGTTCAAGTCAAGTCTTTCTTGCATGGGGATGTAACCACGTTTGGGAATTATCCATTTTATATATCTTAAAGATTTATCCATGTATAAGCATTTTGACAAAGCCCAATAATAGCTTGATCTATCTCTATAGATTTTGATTCCTAGCAATAAATGCTGCTTCTACAAAATCCTTAATTATGCATAGAAACATTTTCCAATAGATAATCTTCTACACTTTGTAAACTTGGAATGTGATTTCCCATGATAATTATCGTCATCAACCATACATGATAGGAAGTATGTTACATTACTCCACTCTAGCCTTTTGATAATACAAATGGCTCATCAGATTTATTGAGCAATAATCCAAACCTTTTGACTGTACCTAATATCAATCTTTTTATTCCTGCTTCTTGATGCTTGCTTAACGAACTTTAAATTGAATCTTTAAAGCTTGCATACTTTTCTGGGATGATTAGGATCAACAAACCTTTAGGTTGCACCATATAGTTGTCTTCACTCAGGTAACCATTTAAAAAGCAATGTTTTAACATCCATTTTTTTCCATATCTCACTAATCATAGTATGCTGCTATAATATCGAGAATTCTAATAGCCTCTAATGTCAGCGAGACAGGTGAGAAAAACGTTTCTTAATAATCAGAACCAGTAGAGTTGAGTGTTAACCTTTTGCTAAGACGAGCTTTTATAGACGCTGTTACTATACCATCCATGTCTGTCTTTTCCTTAAAAAGCCTTCTGCTCCCAACGGTCTGTGCAACCAAGAGGCAAGACTCGACCAAGGACCACAATACCATATTGTCTATCATGGATTGTATTTTACACATTCCATAGCATCGCAATTCCTATTATTTATTTGAAGTTCAATTTGCGGCTTTATATAGCTAGTGGGTTCATTAAGAGCACTTAGACTATGATCTCCACTCTACATTTAGACATAAAGCGGTTTGGAGCCACGATGCGGCCTTTTCGGGATCCTACGAATCGGATCACTTCCTTTGTTGGGTGTCAAAACCTTCACCTCTAGAGGAATGTTGCTAGTATTTCAGTAGTGTGGTTTCTTTCTTCCATTCTGATTTTCTCCATGATAATCTACCTGCCTACAATGATTTCTTGAATTATGAGACGCTTTCTCAAAAGAATTGCTGCAGACCTTCTGACAACAAGACAATTCTTGTTTTCAGGTGGGAAGTAGAAATAGTACACCAACTGTTTCCATTGGTATTATCTATGTAGGTACACTTAACAGATCTTTGTTGAGTTTTGTCAGGCGTTTCATCTCATTCCACAAGAGCCTCACATCGCCCAGAGCCTTTAAGTAAGACAAGTGGGAACTTTTCCATACCACAATTACATATGGTGTTTTGTCAACCTTCTTAGTTGGAACCATATGAGAATTTGCGTGTTGACAGACTCTAGGAGCATAATCCCAATTTGGATAAAGGCTGAGCTGTGAGATTCATTCATATGATCGCACAAATAATCTAGTAGAAAGTTACTCGGTTTTGCTCCTATCAGACACTCCCATTATGTTGTGTGAGTATGAGGAGTTATAGCTGATTGAACAATTAGTTAGCTTTAGATTTCTTTTACTCTTGGTTAATGTATTCGCCAACGCTCATGATCTGTCTGTATTTGCCTTTAAATGGTTCTTCCCAGTTGAATTTTCAACTTTATTTTTAAAACTTGGAACATTTCAAATAACTCATGTTTATGTTTAAGAGATAACATAACCTTAATGACTATAATCATTGTGAATGTAAATGTAGTATGCTAGCAGCCTTGTCTTGACAACATGTCTAAGTGGGACCTCATACGGCCTGTATGTGTATTATCCAAGTAGCTCTTTGCCCCTTTCGTTACTATGAGGAAGGTTTCTTTGTCATCTTGCCAGATAATCATGATTCGCATTTATCAAAAGATGCATCATCCGTTGACTTTAACAGCCCCATCTTGGTTGCGAGCTGTTTTAATACGTTCTTGTTTGTAGGAGCTAAGAGACGTGCCATAGATAAGTTGGAGTACAAATTATGCTGAACTTCTTTTATTGCTAACATTATTAATAGTAATAATAACATTTGGTACAATATCATGCATATCAATTTCATAAATTAAATTACGAGGAAACAACATTAAAAATCAAGAACACATTCTTTGAAACTGAAATTCACAATCCGTTGAATAACATTGGAACAAATCCCATTGTCAACCCAAAACTGAGAAACTTGAAAACTACACCTCTATGTGTATAGTAGGTGCATAACTGACAATTGGTCTAAAACAATCACAGGCCATTAGGTAAAAACTAAGTCAAAAACTTCCGATTGTTTCTACTTGTGCCGAACCACCATTGCACAGAGACAAAGTTAAAGAAAGTGCTACTAGTTTCAGCTTCCTTTCATATCTATAATCCCTGTTTGTTAGACTTTGTTAGTACCACAACCAGTGAACATACACCCAGAAAGTTATTATTAGGAAAAAGAAAAATATTTCTATTGTGAAGATACCACCGAGACTGGCAGAAGCAAAACTTGCTTTCTCTTCTTCTGCAACTCAGCTAAAGATTAACAGGACTGTTCCTTTTCCAACTTGTGTCTACCTCCATTTATACAGTATGGTATGGCAGGCTTCAACTTAGATGGGTCGATCCCTTAGAGCAGCAGGCTTTTAGTTAGTTTGGGCTTGGGGATATAAACCTTCTTATCTTTACCCTTGCCTGATAACCCGCCTTATTCTTGCACTTTTGCATTATGTCTCGATTTTCTTATTGGCCTTCTGGATTTTACACACTTTATAATCATCAGCTACTTGTGGGGTTTCAGCCTTTCTTAGGTAAATCCCTTCTCATACTTCAATAAGAATAGCATTGAATATTCACCAATTTGTATTCACCATGTTATGCTATTGTAATTTCTTTACTAATCCACAAAATCTTTAGTAAGGCATTAAGGATATAAGCTACTGAGTTGTTCCTGTGTTGAGCATATAACCAAGAGACGTTCCAGTTGCTCTCAACATATCCCTTTCATCTTCTAAGGACATAGTCAGCAACTGATTTACCCTCCGCTTGTTTGCAAGCATGGAAAGATTGGATTAAGTCAAACTTCTCTCTCAGCTGTTTCTCAAATTATTGACTCTAAGCTACCGGAATTTCATGTCTTTCAGGATAGTGCTAATTAAAACTGTTTGTACGTTCTGGTGTCATTACTCCAAGAGCATAAGACAAAGGCATTCAGTTATTGAGCATCATATAGAGCGGGTACCACTGTGACCACAATGTTAGGTTCAAGCACCAGCCTCAGGAGCAGGGAAGTTAGGCCACATTTATTTATATATGTTTTTACTTTTTCTTTTTTTCATTTTTTTTTTTTATATTGTTCCTTACTATGTTTTATTTTTTTTGTCACTTGTTTGTGTTGTGTTGCGAAAATCTACCAGTATGGGACATCTTGATGTTCCTCAACAACATCAGGGTGAATCTCTCTCTGAAGCATGGACTCGTTTCAAGGACTTGCTCCAAAACGTTCCTCATCATGGCAATGATCTTTGGCTCCAAGTCCAAATCTTTTATGATCATGTCAATCATGCCACAAGGCTAACCATCGATCAAGCGGTTGGTGGTTAAAATTTATGGATCAAAAAATACGAAAGTATTCACTCATTCATATCTGGGGCACTATTAAAGTTTAATCAAAGACATTCCATAAACATACAGTGTATCAGTCAGCCACATCCAGTCACTACCTGAGTACTTGTACGCTGAGCTGCTCACTCGTTCCCTAAATCATCAGCTCACAGATATAGCGTGACTTGATAAGACTGTGTGTAGGAAGAAGAGTCTCTCATAGAGTCTCAATTTCCGTGATCCAGATCTCTTCTCAGCATCATAGAAAGTGTCTTGTTAGAGTTATCTCCTCTGATGCGTCTAATCGCGAATCAGAAAGCACACATGTACGTCTATAACGTAGATAGATTATGTCTTCAGAGTGTCTAGACTGACTCATGTTAGTCTCGTGAGAGATATGGAATTGTATAGATGCTTATCATGGAGAGTAGATATATGTGTTAGTTGCTCAAGTGATGAGTTATCTCGCGTACTAATTGCGATTTCGCTGTGTCACACATTGACAATGGTGTTGTGATCCTACCATACGCTAGTGTGCAGCGGATTGATTGGTTAGTGTTCGCTCTCGAGAGCGGAGGATAGTTTCTCGCTCTCGCGTCATGAAGGGATAATAAGCTAATCTTTACGAGCATGAAAGGACGTTGTGAGAGCTCTGACTGAGTCGTGCCCTAACGCGCCACTAGAATGACGTATGAGATATGTGTAGCGTGACTTTTAGGGGCAAGTTGAGAGTCTTTATGTGAGACTGAGCTGTTGTGTCTGAGTATCCCATCCGCAGACTCTCGTAAAGGATAGATAGATGTGTGCTATCTGATGCTGAGATCACACTCAGTACAGATGTGTGACATAGTCGCCGTGACATGGTGTTTTAAATATAAGTAGTGTTCGAGGCTGTGTAGAATCACACTGAGAGAGGTTGAGCTGGAGACGCCTCAAAATGCCGTCGTGTGAGGTAAGTAATGAACGTAGATATTTTGTGCGTGCGAATAGCACGCTGGATTCTATGATGAGATCTATGTCGTTTCTAGCACGCACGACTCGCGATCAGAGAGTTGCATTGTGCGCGTCAGCTCTAAGAAAGTGTCGATTTTTCAAGATGTGTGCATGTGACGAGACAATATCAGTCAAAAGATGATTGCGTTAAGTGCTCAGAGTTAAGGAGTCTATGATAGGGATAAGGGTGAGTCTACAGTCGTTGGTGAGGCATGTGTGTGTAATCGAGTGCGAGAGAGTGTAGTCGCGTAATAGTTGGAGAATCGATAGCGCTTATGTGTTAACATTGCGCAGATAAGGTCTGATGAATTTTTGAGTAGAGAGGATCGGCTTTGTTACTCATATGTAGATTGATGAGTATCGCCACTCTATAAATAGACGCGCAACAGAGTGTGAGCTAGTGTTATCCTTGTCATCTAATACATAAATAGTGATACCTTAAATTGACGATTCAACGTGTGTTTAAATGTAAAGATTTTCTTTTTATCGGCGGGAATAAGATTAAAAGATGGATGGAACATCATACAACCCTTGACCATTCGCGACTTCCTACATAGTATACAAAGGTAAGGAAAATAATACGTAGTCATGGATTATAGGGTATAATGGTTTCTACAAGACCGAAGTCTGCATGAGTCTCCCCGAAACCGTGATCCTTTGCAATACTATATAGTACTTTTGCAAATTACGTCCATTGATAAAAATTAAAACTTTTAAATTTAAAACAACATTATGAACTATTAAATTGCTAGTCTAATACATGGAAGATTTTACACTCAGGATGTAAGCGGATCCATTTTTGACCTTTGCAATATATAGTCCTGATATATCTTATTTCGATACTCATTAGTCATGTTTATTTTGTTTCAGAAAAACTCTTTTTTTTTCTCCAAGTCAAGAACTTGAAATAAACAAATAAACATTCAACTAAACTAAATGAACATTTATTTAAACACACTTAAACCAATTATGGCATGCGAACATTAATATGTCCTAATTATCCTAAATATAAATATAAAACATGCATTTATTAATATATCAGGCTCTTTAGTCCTTATACACTCGGCCCACATACATCGAAACAATCGTTGCGTAGCCTTTATACAAAATTTAAATTCCACATTGCCACATATTTTTTTTAATATTTTTAGGGCCCCTTTTGATTCACTTAATAAGGGTAGCTTCCCGAATTCATGAATCTCATGATCTTACAGTAAGAAATATTTAAAGTTATGTGTATTTTAATCATATTTAAAATAAATCTTTTTAACAATTAACAAGATCTCAATATCTAATATTAATCCATGATAAATTTGCATGATTTTATCATGGATCTTGATTAACAATTAACAAAAACCTTTTTAAAAACAATTAATACTATCAAGTTTTATATAAATTTGCATACCACTAATTCTCCGTCTAATTAATTTTATTGACTTCATGATTCAAATCTTTTTAACAAAAAAATATCAGCCCACCGGCGGCATTTAAATCTTTAATTCACGTAACCTTAATTTGTCCATTTTAGTTTTTGTAATTATAGATGCTACACGATGGCGCGTGATGCCACTGTTGGTTTTATAATCTAATTAATCTTTTAATTATCACGAGTACGCACGCGGGAATAAATGATCACGTGTAGAAACACCAATAATTAACAAGATAGAAAAATTATACCTGTTTAGCACGAAACGGATAAACCATTTAAAGGTAACCGTATACACAGGTCTTCTATATACGCGTGTGTATAATACCTAGCGAAACCAACAAGAATCAAAGTTATGATTCCTTAAAGCTCCACAATCTATACGTTCTTAGCAAACGACGAGGTATGCTAGTACTAGTAGTGTATAACAAACGTTCTTCTTCGTCTCTTGAATCTATCAACTTACGAACAAGGAATCACCAAAAGGTGACGATTGAACTTAAACAAAAACAAGAGGATGTCCAGTTTGTTTGTTCAATTTGCAAGGACAAAACCAAAGATTCTAAAAAATCTTGAAACCGGTCAACAAAAGTAGGAAGAGAAAATCGATCCTTTTAGGTTTAGTTTTTTAAAGTTCATATGGCGGTTGACTTAATGAAAACACAAAACCTTTATTATAAGCTCTCAAAATAAATATCCTAATATATTAGGATTCTAGTTCAAAACCGGCTAGGAAAAAGAAATGGCAACCGAACCTTATCTTTGGTTATTAATAAATTAGTTCCCTCAATGTTCATACCATTAAACTCTTAATAATTATTTAATATCGTTAAATCTTTCATCGGATTGTTGTGTTATACAAGTTAATATATTACAATTAATATATTTTCTCGTCAGTTTACATATAATGTGTGGTCCCTTAGGCTCAAAAATATTTTTCGGACATATATTAATTCATAATGGTCATAATCAACAGCTTGTAGCTTGGACAATTCTGCACGGCAATTTATAATCCTATAAATATCGTATCCATTGCATTTTTATGACATACTTTCATACACAACATTTCACTCTCTAAGAAAATATACATACAAAATTTTTCTCACTCTAAATAGATGGCAATCTCAAGAATGTCAAGGTTTGTTAGCGAGGTAGCACCACCACAATTCGTGAGTCTAATGAGGTGTCGAAGGACCAAAATGCTAGACACGATAAGTGAAAATGAAAGGGAATTTTCCATGAATGATTAAAGTTCATCTCTAGCTTATTGTAGCTGTCCTACATCAAGCAACAAGTAGTAGTGCTAATTCCGTGCACTACTTCAAGCAGGCAGCTCAAAGGAAGTTCCCGGTATTTGGAAATTGATGTATTCGTATAATCATAAGCTGCTGAGAGTTACGTGTTTTTTGTTGACTTTTGTCCATTGTTTTTGTTTTAAAACCTGAGTTTATGTTAATGCATGCACTCTCTTCAGACCACTTTTTTATAGTCTTTTGAGTAGTGGGATTTTATTTTTTACTAAGTGGCACTCGCACCATGTACTTCATCACTTTATGCCACTATGCAATCGATATATATGTGTACTAAGAATTTTCCATTACTTGTCACGGTCGTTTTTTTACTTTATTGTGTCTCTACAGTTCGATATTTGTGATCTTGATGCATTATTGTGTAAATAAACTGTTGTATGCTGGGATTTCAAGTTTTCTTGAGTGGATCATCCAAATATTGATCATAATATTAGAGCCTTGTCATGGTTCCCCTCAGGGACGGAGTTAGAACCAAATATGACCGGGTGCACAAATTCTTTTTAACCGTAATATAATAGAGATAAAAAGTGAATTAAAACGAAGATTTCATTAAAATGATAAGAGTATAAACGCATTTCGATGGACCAGGTGCATTTATGACACATTTGAGAAAAATCGTTGTTTTTCTCAAAAATTAACACTACATCGAAAAAAGGGTAAAAGCCATAAATACTCCATGTACTCGCGTGTTTAACTCATTATACTCTACTGTCGTAAACAACTCATTATACACTATGAAACTCGCAATAACCGGTTACCTTGCCATGTCACTATTTCATAATGGAGTATAATGAGTTATAAATGTGAGTACATAAGGTATTTATGGCTTTTACCCTAAAAAATAAATAAACCCTCTTTTTTTTGTATTTTTGACAAAAAAAAAAAATAAACCACACCCTCACCCAACTCACTAAAAATTCTTTTTTTTATAAAAATTTTTAAACTTTTTATAAAAAAAAAAAAATTTATACTTCGAAATAAAAAAAATTTAAAATTTTTTTTATACTTCGAAATTTTTTTATAAAATTTTATAAACTTCGAAAAATTTTATACTTCTAAATAAAAAAATGTATACTTCTTTTTTTTATACTTCGAAATAAAAAAAAATTTCGAAGTATAAATTTTTTTTCGAAATAAAAATAAATTTTCGAAGTATAAATTTTTTATTTCGAAGTATAAAATTTTATTTTATAAAAATTTTTAAAAAAATTTTCGAAGTATTTATACTTCGAAAAAAATATACTTCGAAGTATAAAACTTATATAAATTTTTTCGAAGTAGAAATATTTTTTTCGAATATTTTTTTAAAATATTCTTTTCGAATATTTTTTTTTAAATTGGTAGAGCATAATGAGTTAAACAGGCCGGTACATGGAGTATTTATGGCTTTTACCCAAAAAAGTCAAAGGATAAACGTGTTGACTACAAGTTACCAGTTAAACATAAAAAAAGGTACAAGTAGCAAGTAAAATTGCTGACGTGACATACGGTTAAATGACTTATTTAAGAATTAGTAGAGTATAATGAGTTATAATTGTAAGTACGTAGAGTATTTATGGCTTTTACCCTCGAAAAAATCGGTGCCCGGGACACCTTGTGGCTTCGTCCCTGGTTCCCTATGGTCGTGACCTCTGTTGAAAATTTAGAAGTACACGAAATAAAAATATGAAAACAAAGAGTATGCCATTTTAACCTAAATTTTTATTCGAATATGTGAATCGTAATTGAGAAAAACGGAAAACAAAATAATGGTAAAATTGACAAGTATCCCACATCGTTTTGAGCTGAAACCAAATTGGTGTTTATATTGCAACTATTTTCGAAAGAGGTTATGTTCGTAAGAAGGAGACTGTTGGCATCTCCTCTGACAGAAACGGGAACAGCTTTCGAGCTTACCTAACACATCCGGTTAAGGCTTCCCACTTCGATGGATCTTCAACCCAAATTTTTTCGTTAACTTTTCTATGAAAGTTCATAACAGAAAAAAGGTGTAGATGATTCTGACACATGGTGACTTTCTATTACGGTTACAACAACAACACAGTCGGATACTTGAGTCAAGGACGACACAGCTATATGATCCTATTGAGAACCTTACGTAATACATTATCGAGCTTGGCCTATAACTCTATATGAACACTTTGTTAGCTGGGTCATAACTTTAGAAATTACAACCATATGCCGGTTAGAATCAATACACTTACATATTCCTAGTACATCATAAGGCTCAAAAGCATGACCAGATTTAAGCATGATCAACCGCACATGGCCTTCAGTTTTTAGGGGCCTTTGATTTTTGAAACTTTATTATATGTATAAGTTTATTTTTTAAGGATAACAAATAATTTAGAAATAAGAATGTAACTTCGATATGACAATAATCAAATTTTAAAGTTTTCATAGGAAAAAAAGTTTTAGTTTGTGCTTTAACACTGGAAACAAGATTTTGTTGTTCTCCGAGACGTAAGAAAATGTGTGAGGCATATAAGTTGTGTTGTTTTCTATAATTATGAAAGTTTCGCTTTAATATCTTTGTTTTGTTTTTAATGTTTATGATTACAAACCCATCATTTCCTTATGAGAAGCATAAATTTTTTTCTGAAAGTTTAAACAAACCGCATATCTCATGAAAAACTATATTTATAGCGGGAATTATTATTTTAGAGAAAGTAAACGTTGTTGATTGATTTAGAAGAGCAAACATGATGAGCTAATATTTTCTGAAAAAAGTCTTACATGACATTTTATCTTATAAAAAATTATTTAGAACTTTATGGATCATCATAAAATGTTTCAAAAAACTCAACACTTATACTTAGAAGTATAGAAGATTTATTTAAATTTGAAGAAGATTGAATGTTTCATTTGATCAATATAAAAGCAAAAGCATATTCTAATTACACTTCATTATTTTTACACATACTTTAATTTTAATGTTCAAAGTCCCATTTTAAAAATCTGGCACATGGCCATCACATTTCACCGGACGACCCTGCTTAAAAGGATGGAGTCCAACATCTATAAGCTTGTGCCTAAGACAGTACATATGAAAAGCTCGTTTAATGATCAAGTTTAATAAATGTGGTAGATCGAGAAATGTGAGCCCAACATAAGCTTAAGCTAGCCTAAGCCTGACACCTCAATACTTTAGTTACTTTAACATCACGGAGTTTATTAATTGCTTTAACATCACGTATTTATTGAACAATATGAGCAATAATCTTTTAGAATACACCACACAATACTTTAGTTTATATGAAAACCGTGTAGTGAGTTTAGAGGTTGAGTTCAAACTTCAAACATGTATAACCAACATAATACAATGTCAACACAATACAAACAGATCTTCCATAACTATCAATTGAATTTTATTAGATTAGTGGAACAAATTCAGCATACAAGACAATTCTACTCTAATTTTAGCAACGTTAACACAATATGTTACACAGCTTGAACCACCAGTGTAACACAACTGCAACAGATGACAACAACTTTGTATTGTTTTCCTTTTGACACCTATTAACCTTGAATAGCAACAACTGATTTTTTAACATTCCTTGTTTGGTTAGAAGCACACTTTAGTTTATATTAAAACCATGCAGAGAGTTTAGAGGTTGAGTTCAAACTTCAAACATGTATAACCAACATAATCCAATGTCAACATAATATAAACAGATATTCCATAACTATCAAATGAATTTTATTAGATCAGTGGAACAAATTCAGCATACAAGACAATTCCACTATAATTCTAGCAACGTTAACACTCTCTTACACAACCTGAACCACCATTGTAACACAGCTGCAACAGATGACAACAATTTTGTATTGTTTTCCTTTTGACACCTATTAACCTTGAATAACAACAACTGAGATTTTAAAATTCCTAATTTGGTTAGAAGCACACTATAGCTGTTGAATGTTATCATCAAATAAAATATTTCTCGCTATCTTTTTCTTGTCTTTGGAATTTGATGATACATTCAATCGTTCGCTTCTTCCAAGTCTGTTTTTTCATGAATACACCGCCTGCCTCCCTAGCCCACAATGATCCCATCAAACTGTCATCACTAGTCCATACTAAAAAAACGTCTTTTAAACCATCTAGCTGTCACCGTCGTCAATCCAAATCCGCCAACCCCCTCCCCCCAAACAAAACCACAACTGATCATCCACCCACAGCCCGATATCCTTCTTCAACCCCACCCAAAGCCCATTATCCTTCTTCCGCCCCACCCAAAGCCCATTATCCTTCTTCTTCCCCACCTAAAGTTGTTATAATTCTTCAAGGGATACCATGTTTTAAGAATCCCGAGGACAACAAAAGCAGATGAGATAGACAGAGCATATGCAGATACACGAAAAATGGTTCACCCGCATCTTTTCTCAAACTTTCCTCTACCTGGAGAAATTTATGAGCTCGTCAGGGGTTTGTTTGATATGTTAATGGGCGATGATAGGGGATACAGGTCTGTCTATAGTTGCGAGTGATGGAGCGTCGTCTTTAAAGAACTTGTACAGAAATGCTGAGAACTAGAACAATTTTCTAGAAGAATCTATTTTTGCCATGAATACACCACCTAGGAGTCCCAGTCCCACTAAAAAAGCTATTCTTACCCCCACACTGAACAACCCAAAGCAGCCAAAAACTCCTCTTACAACACCCAGCACCCAACATTTTGCTTCTCTGCCCCACCCAAAGTCCACCATTCTTCTTCAACAAATTCAAAAATCAAGAAAATGACAAGGAGGAAAATTATTCTTTGATCATATTCAGTGTGCTTCTTAGAATTTACTGTCATCTTGGTTGTAGTGTCCCATAACGTGTTTCTTTTGGACTTGGCTTTTAATAGAAGAATCCCATATTATTAGTATATATACTGCAGGCCATGTCATACTTTGGTTGCTTTTGAAAACGGGCTACTACTTTAGTCCATCCAAAAAAAATGTATAGATGCAATGTTTCACCAAATAAATCACGACTTCTTTGCCATTACTCATGTTTCACCAAATATCTCACGACTTCTTTGCCATGTTCAATATTTAACGTTATTATTTTAAGTTATATTGTAATTAATTAATTTTGTGATATATTTAGACTTTTTTAACCACTAACCAAAACTTAACTTATAGTAACTATGTTTGTACATAGAGCATTGCTAAATCCTCCTACAAAATCATCCTACATATCCTCCTACACACACAATAATATAATATATTTTTTTCCACTTATTCTCTCTCTAAATCCAAACCGTCAGTTTCGCTATTTGTCAGGATCATATGTGTGGGAAGATTTGTAAGATGTTTTTGTAGGAGGAAATAACATTTTTGTTGTACATAACATCGTAAACAACTTATGCATTTTAATCTGTTCAATAACAAAAAAGTTGCCCCGCCGTAACACGCATATCAAATTCACTTCCACCTTGTTTTGCATCACAATTCTCAACTCATTTCCCACTTTGTGGACCTACCTTGTTTTGCATCACAATTCTCAACTCATTTCCCACTTTGTGGACCCACATATTAACTGGACAAAAGTATCTAAAAAATCAAGGGAAAAAGATCCTCTCATGTTCAAAATGAACATGAGAGGTAATGTTGATTATGTTGTGAGGAGAAAAAAAAGTGGGTCATCATTATAATACTTTTGTTTTATTTAATTTCAAATCTTCACTCACATAAACTTGAACATGACCCCTCATGTTCAAAATGAACATGAGAGGATCCTTATCCAAAATTAAGCATCAAACATAGAATTAAATCTAGTGTAAGACCTGTTGTTATGGTTTCCATCTAGTACACGTGAAGAAACCCTTTACACGTCAAGATTATGACGGAGCTCCACCTTAGCACGCGAAGATGCAAATTTTGTGTTAGTTAACTAATCGTTACAACTTGAAATGGTATGTAATTATTTTATAAACTTATCCAAAAACACTTTCCTTATGAAATTTATAGTAATTTTGACTTTTTTTTAAATGTATGTAGGTGTAAGAGGTAAAGGTAAATCAACAACTGAGGATTGCGCTTTGGGTAAACCAAAAAAAGTTCCTAAAGTTAACAACAAATTAGATAGGATACATTCAAGAAATTCGTCGGGTAACTTGTTTAAGGTGATAACGCAACTGACACGTAGACACAAACATGATTACCAAAACCATATCTTGACCTATTTGCGGCCCTTTCTTCAGGGTCTTTCCTCCAGACCCAGCCTAACCAACCCGAGAAATGGCTAATTCATCTGATCTACCTAAAGTTGGGGTCACTTTGGTGGGGGCCGAGCTGATTTCTTCTTTAACTTTGCCAGGAGCCCCGTGCTGAGCTTTATGTGATGAATCTGTAACAAACCTAGGTTCCTGTTTCATCCCACTCTGAAAAGGAACTATGGCACTGTTTGATGGAAGTCTGCGTGAAGTAAATACCAATTGAGGATGAAAATCCATATTGTGGCTGGCTTGCATTTGCGGCATTGATGGTGTTGGCTGATGAGGAAGATTGTGGGGACCAACATGAGGTGGCTGATGCACAAAAGCCATCGGATTCCTATTGCTCGGTGTGACTTGATATCCATGTAAACCAACATTTGCAGCCTCCATAGCACCACCATTCATAGGTCCTACAATAATGATTAACTTGGTAATTTCAACTACTTTTTTTATGTTTTCACTAGCTATGTAGTTTATAAGACAACCTGGTCACCACAGGTAGCCTAGTGGTTAGGCAGCCTTGGCTCATTACCATGTACCCAAAAAAAGAGGCAGCCTAATGTCCTCACACGAAGTCTCACGTATAAACCTCACTAGGTACATATCTTGGTGGTGGCAAGGGAAAGGGTCGAAACGGTCATGCGGATACCCGATTATGATTCACATCAACACATATAATAACATACAATCTCTTTATATTCGAATAATCATATTTTTTATGGTACTTCTAAATTTTCAACAGAGGTCTCCATCAGTACTCACCGTAGGGAACCATCGTGGCTTTAATATTATGATCAATGTTCCATGTTCGACTTAAGAAAACTTGAAATACCATAGTTTATGTACACAAGAATGCATCAAGATCACAAACATCGAATTTAAACAAGTAAGGGATAATTCACAGTACACATAATTTATTGATTGCCTAATGTCATAAACTGATGAAATACATGGTGCGAGGGCCACTTATTATAGACTTAGTAAAATTTAAAACCCCGCTACTAAAAAAGACTATAAAAATTGTATAAAAATGTTAACATAAATTACTTGGGTTTTAAAACAAAAACAATGGACAAAAGTCCACAGAAACGTAACACGATTATACGAAAACATCAATTTCCAAATACTGGGAACTTCCTTTGAGCCGCATGCTTAAAGTAGTGAAGGGATCTAGCAATACTACTCGTTGCTTGATGAGATGGAGCAGAATAAGCTAGAGATGAACTTTCAATCATGGAAAATTCCCTTTCATCTTCACTTATCGTGTCTAACATTTTGGTCCTTCGATGCCTCATTAGACTTACAAATTGAGGTGGTGCTACCTCGCTAACAAACCTTGCCATTCTTGAGCTTGCCATCTATTTTGAGAGATAAGAATTTATGTATGTATGTTTTCTTAGAGGGTGAAATGTTGTGTATGTAAGTATGTCAATGGGTATGATATTTATAGAGAGCATGAAGCTTGGGCTTCTTCTAAGAAACACCCCTATGTTTATTGTAAATCCAGTTTAAACCTTATAATTTTGTATTAAACTTATATGCATGTTAATATATACAGGTCACGTTATTACACAATTAGCTCATGCTACGTCGCTCGCTTGTAACTGAAATCTAATCAAATCGGTTAGTTTACTAACAAAGACTCGTTGGGTTCACATGATTTCTTAAAATGTCGGATTAAAAACCTCTGTCACTAAAAGTCCCTTGACGATAACCCTTGAAACCACAACGACCAAGCCATAGGTCATGCTCGTTCGCTACCAAAAATCAGAAACAATTGCCATACGCTAAAGCGTGTCAGATTTTCAAAGAAAAAGCAGATGTATGTCAACATCTTCATACACTTGATTAAGCTCAAATTTGGATTTTAATGTCGTGCCAGTTTTGTCCAAGCTGTATATGACTCATTAACTATCTTCATGTTTTTTCTGGCACCTTGTAAAAGATTATCAAACAGCCAGATAGGAAAAATAACTAAATACCCACAACATGTTTGTCACCTCATTTCTTGAGTTTATGGAGGATGCATATGACATCGCTTACATGAAAACAATCAATATGTTTGTTCTTAACTCACACAGACACTTCTTAGCATGTTCATCCGATTATTGGTTTTAATTGCGTGTGAAAATTGATAAAACAATTTAGTCGCAAAAAATTAAATTCAAAAAGCTATAGCTATATAAGCATTCAAATTTCAAACAGGAATAAAAATGCATCAAGTCCGGGTTTGACCGGTTTTGGTTTTGGCCGGGTTTAGCAGGTTTGACCAGGTTCGAGCGGGTTCGTCCGGGTTGTGGCCGGGTTTGACCTTGTTTGACCAGGTTTAGCCGGGTTCGACCGGTTTTTGTCCGGGTTCGTCTGGGTTTTGTCCGGGTTCGACCGGGTGTGGATCAGGTTCAGCTGGATTTGATCGGGTTTGACCAGGTTTGGCTGGTTATGGCCAGGTTTGGCCTGGTTTGGCTTGGTTTGATCGGGTTTTGACCGCATTCGGCCGGGTTTGCCCGTATTTGACCGGGTTAGCTAGCTCTAGTAGGGTTTTTATTTTTGCTACCGTGGTTCGGACCGGGTTTGTCTAGTTTGATAGGGGGTTTCTGTAGCAGGGAGTTTTGACCAGGTACCGTTTTTTGGCCGAGTTTAGTTTTCTCAGATTTGACTGGGTTAGACCGGTTATGGCCGGGTCTGGCCGGGTTTGGCAATAAAACAAGCTTAACATATATAACGACTCAGGCTCAAGCTTATAGATGTACTAGTAATATGTAAGTGTATTGATTCTGACAGGCAAATGGTTGTAATTTGTAAAGTTATCACCCAACTTTGTGGTAATTCATAAACAAAATAGCGGGCCTATAGGCCTTGTTAGCTAACAAAGTGTTCATATAGAGTTATCGGCCAAGCTTGATAATGTATTAGGTAAGGTTCTCAATAGGATCATCAAGCCGTGACGTCCTTGACTCAAGTACTCGACTGTCTTGCTGCTGCAATCATAATAGAACATAATCAGGATCATGTACACCTTTTTTCCTGTTATGAACTTTCATAGAAAAGTTGAAAGAAAAAAAATTCGGTTGAAGACCCACCGAAGTAGAAAGCCTTAACCAGATGTGTTAGGTAAGCTTGAAAGCTATTCCCGTCTCTGTCAGAGGAGAAGCCAACCGTCTCTCCTTCTAACGAACATAACCAGTTTAAAAATCAATCGCATTATAAAGACCAATTAATTTGGTTTCAATTCAAAACGATGTGGGATACTTGTCAATTTTTCCATTATTTTGTTATCCACTTTTCTCAACTACGATTTAGATTTTTATTTCTAGGTACTCTAAATATTCAACAGAGGTTGCGACCATAGGAGAACCATGACGAGGCTTTAATATTATGATCAATATCGATGTTCGACTCAAGAAAACTTGAAATATTGGTATACCACATTTTATTTACTTAAGTGTTAGTTAATAAAGGCCTGTTAGCCGGCCAACTTGTTTATGCCCGTTTAATAGTTAGGGTTTTGTTTGTGTTTTATCTTATAAATACTCTTGTATTCTCCTTAGTTTATAATCAATTCAATAAAGCTTTGTATTGTATCTTTAGTTTCTACATGGTATCAAGAGCCTAGGTTCAATTCGTTATATATTGTCATCCTCCGGTCATCAACTAATTGTTGGTGATCCGGAGGGATCCCGTTTAATGTTTGTTGTTTGCTATTATGAATCTGTTTGGCTTTGGTACTGATGTTTGTTCAAATATCCTTGTTGCACACAGTTTGTCTGGATATCATTGTGCCGTAAGTTAGTAATAAGTCCTTATGTTCCATTCAATAAAGGTATCCCTTATTATAATTAATAATTCATTGATTGTTATTGATTAATGAATATAAAAGAAACTAGTGGGTCGGTGGAATTGTATTTTTGTGCATGTAATTTTCGTAAGGGAAGAAACTGATTCAATTTGCTAGTTTGGAATTTAGCATTGTTTGGCATATTAGGGTTATTAGTAGTTGGGATATAAATTAGTATGTCATGACTACTGATGTCGTTGGTCATATTGGTGCTGTGTTTTGATATTAGAGTTCAACAGTTTTTTGTTTAGTTCATTAGTTGGTACTAGTACTGGAATTGGCATTGGTATTGGCATTGACATTGGTATTAATATTAGTATCGGTATTTGGTATTTACACCAGGTTTGATTAGTATTGGTATTAGTATCGGTATTGAATGGTTCCGGTTGCCCGGTTATGTTGATTACACTTGGTTTCGCATGTTTCTACCTGGTTACACGTCTGCTTTACAGATTGCAGATGTGTTTGGTTCCGCTTGGTTTCACATGATTCTACCTGGTTACACGTCTGCTTTACAGATTGCAGATGTGTTTGGTTTCCTGGTTACATGTCTGCTTTACAGATTGCAGATGTGTTTGGTTCCGCATGATTCTCCTGGTTACACGTCTGCTTTACAGATTACAGATGTGTTTGGTTGCCTTGTTACATGTTTGCTTTACAGATTGCAGATGTGTTTGCCGCTTGATTTCACATGATTTTGCCTGGTTACACGCCTGCTTTACAGATTGTAGATGTGTTTAGTTGCCTGGTTGCACATTTGCTTTACAGATTGCAGATGTGTTTGGTTCTGGTTCTGCTCTGGTTTGTATGCACCTGTTCGGATTGCTTCGGATTGAGACTTCGTATAGCACCGAGTCTGCACTCTTTGTGTTTGTTTTTTAGTTTTTGTTTATTTTATTGTCACACCCCGACAATGACGGAAACTCGGGAATGCAACATAATGATCAATCATAACACAAGATACAAAATAGAGAAAA
>BQNB010102260.1:4543-24287 GCA_026074375.1 Tanacetum coccineum
TGTCTTCATATTTAAACACAAGATAACATGCATATGTGTAGTGTGGTGAAAATATGAATGACCCAAGTCCACATGAGAATCTATACTTTTCTTTTGAGTTTTTTTTTTGTTTTTTCTCGGTGTAGTATATTGCTTGATGTATCACATGTGATATTACACTAATATGTAAGTTCGAAAACTCAACATGCTTTTGTAAAACGGATATATATAATTGTGTAGGACTTCAAATGATTCATCGTTTTTTGCATTAAAATATACACATTCTTAGCTTTCCAACCATATATCACACACAAGTTTTGAACTTCTGTTAGGATTGAAAAAGTGTTTACTATTCCTTAGGAATTAGTCTTATAACAAATAGTACTTTTAGTTTTATTTATTATGTAATAAGTCTCTTTTGGTCAAACTTAAGTAAATGTTGACAAAATAGACAAAGTAGGAAGGTGGAGAAGTTTAGTATAAATACCACTCTAATCACTAGGATTAGAGAGCTTTTGTCATTTGTATCCTTCCTTCCCCCTTTTTCCTCTCTTTATTGAAAATTAAAAATGTGTAAAAAGAAAACTATCTAGCCTCCTCTCTCTTATTCTTAACCTTTTTTATTAATACTTATGTAAACATGACATATAACAAGTGGTATTTATCGTCGAGGGAGATCTAGACTGTGTTTTCGTTAATCAATCGAGCATTAATTGTGTTAAATTCGATCAAATAAGCTTTCGTAATGATGAAGTGTGTAAGTTTCATATTCATTAGGCGTTAGATTTACTATTCGATGTGTTTTTGACCTTAAAACACATTCAAATTACTTTTGTATACGTCAAATAATAGATTTAATTGCTTACTTATGAAAGTTATACGTTTATATTTAAATTTGATCGAAATATATAAGTTTTGATAGCTTTCGTATTGTAGAACATCACTTTCGAAAACTGTTTTTAAGCAGGAAAAATCCTTTCGTATTATCGATTAGAGGTTTCGTATTGTAGTATAAGCTTTCGAAAACCGTTTTTCTTTGAAGATGAAATCGGATCTTCAAGTTTAAGTTGATGATCTAGAGTTGTGGATGTTCTTAAGGCTAAGTTCGAAAATTTTTCAACCTCAGCTGGCTGTTGCAGGGAAGATGCCTTTCGCAAGCGCGATCATGATGAACATCAAGGAGATAATACTCCTCTTGAAGGGGAGAAAAGTGCGAAAAAGCAAAAGATGTCAAAAATCTTGAAGTCTGCAAGAGATTCTTCATTTAAGCAAACAATCAAGGAAAGCAACACATCTGCATCAGAACAACAATAGCAACAACAAGATTGGGATGCATAGGTTATCCAGTAATTGATGAAGATGAGGTAATTCCAGATGATGAAACTCCAGAATTGATTAAAGAGTTTCAGAATGTTGACAAGCGAGTACCAACTATTTTTTCTCGTAAAAGAATAGAGGCTACACTAAGAGACATGTTGAGTAATCAGTTTAGAGATGTTGAAGAATATGCCTAACATTTAGAACAATCGCAAAACTATATTAAGAATCAAATAGTTTGGGAAAGCAGGCAGGAGGATTTAAAACGTCTAAAGCCAAATGCTCTTGTTTTATATGGTCCCCAGAGAAATCTAAATGAACCTCCAAGGTATCTGTACAACAAGGATTTATTTTTCTTGAAGTATGGGAATTCTGAGGAGAAGAGGTACATGCTCTCACTTCATAAGATTCATGCAATTTTATTTCTTGAAAAAGACCTTGAGGAAAAGATGAATAGATGGGTAAAATGTGTATTCAAGACATTTAATGAAGAAGCACAGTTTTTGATCCAACACTGGAAAGACTCATGGCATAAGAGAATGTACAAGATCAGGCAAAGGAAAGTAAGGGATGATCCAGAAGAAGTTTTCTCTGATTATGGAATTGTTGAAGCCGTTAAAGTTACAACTGATAAACAATTTGGGCTTGATTACATGAAAAGAATAGTGGTACTGAGAGGAAATGACAAACCAGATAGCTTTTCTGAGGCTGGCTTCAACTATCTCAACAAGAACGACATTGAAGAGCCTAAAAACCAAGATCAACCATGAGAACAAGCTGCTGAATTCATTACTCATGCTCATCAGAAGTTGTGTAATCTAGGAGAGAGTTCACGACTTTCAATTGGGAATAAAGAGCTACCAGATCAAGATAAACCTCACTGCTCCAACATTGATCTTCCCTTATATTGAAGCATGTGATACCTTCTCTATTATAGATAAACCAACCGCGGGTTTGATTTACTTAAACAGCAAGAATGAGAAGAGGTTTATGAATCTGATAGAGTTATCAAAGTTTTGTGATACTACGCTAAAAAAGGTGCTGAAAGAAGTAAAGATGAAGATCTTTGAGACATAGTTCACGAAGAAGACTCCACTGCTTGGAAGCTTAGACCTCAAGATAATGAAAGCATACAAAAGAGAGATTACGAAGCGTCTAAGACATCACGAGCATATGAGAAGATGGGAGTCGTTTGTGATTGAAAGACCAATTCTATCAACAATGAAGCATTAAGAATAATCAACCCTTAGGACGAGATTGTTAGGATTGAAAAAGTGTTTATTATTCCTTAGGAATTAATCTTATAATAAATAGTACTTGTAGTTTTATTTATTATGTAATAAGTCTTATTTGGTCAAACTTAAGTAAATATTGACCAAATAGACAAAGTCGGAAGGTAAGAAAGTTTAGTAGAAATACCACTCTAATCACTAGGATTAGAGAGCTTTTGTCATTTGTATCCTTCCCTTCCCCCTTTTTCCTCTCTTTATTGAAAACTGAAAATGTGTAAAAAGAAAACTATATAGCCTCCTCTCTCTTACTCTTAACCTTTCTTATTGATACTTATGCAAACATGACATATAACAACTTCTAAATCAATACAGTTTATTCATAGAAGTTTGTGAAAACCGAAAAAAAATTAATATTCAAACTTGATGTATCTCATGTGATATAACATTAAACAGTAAGTTCCAACACTCAACATGATGTCATAAAATAAGCACATGTATTTGTGTAAAACATCAAAATCAAAACAGCTTTACTATGGAACATATACTCCAAAAAAACAAATAACATAGAATTTCAAAATGATAACGATCAGAAGATTCAACTGACTAATGAGCAAAATTACATAAAGTAAAAAAACAAAGATGATGAATAGATATAGAAAACATACTTAGTAAGTGAAATTGATCCCGGGCTAGTGAGAGCGTGGGGTTAAATAATAACGAAAAGTCAAGCTAGTAAATAACAACGAAATAAGTAGGGTACCATTATTAGGATTTTGAATCGGTTCATTTTCAACCGTTTTTTTTTCAAATTCGTTTTTGTAGTCGTCGACTCATCCTTTTTTATGTGTTTTATGTGATTTGTATGGTTAAATCATGATTGATTTTTTGATTTTTACAATTAGGGGTTAGGTTTGAAAGTTAGATAGAGAAAGCGTGTGTTTTTTGGTGGGTTGGATCAAAACATATAATTAGAGGTGGGAAAATTGGCAGGCGGGTTCGGGCAATGGGCCAAACAGGCAAAAAAGTGGATGTGACAATCTGAGACACATTGGCTAAACTTGGTGATGACATCAAATAACGTCACATTTATAGCATCATTTATCCCGTGTTTCTTACCCATTTTATATAATTATTGCATGAATTGGTACTTAATCGTTTATATTTGAGATTTGCAGTAATTATGGAGTGCTTTGGGAAGATTAGCTAAAAGGCACTCATTATGGAGCTAAAACAAAGAAATCTAAAGAAACTGTTCTGACTGACTATACGCCGTATCCCTCAACGAAGATACAGCGTATATGTGCCTGCACTTCACAAGAAAGCACGAAGATCTATACGCCGTATCCAAAAGCTGTCATACGCCGTATCCAAATATATAGTATACAAAGATTCTGGAAGATATTAAACGTGGTCGCTACTCCAAGAAACTCTCTATATGCCGTATTGACTTCGACCAATACGACGTATCGACCCTATTCTAGACACTATAACTAGAAAACCTAAAAAC
Source organism: Tanacetum coccineum (assembly GCA_026074375.1). Lineage (NCBI taxonomy): Eukaryota > Viridiplantae > Streptophyta > Magnoliopsida > Asterales > Asteraceae > Tanacetum > Tanacetum coccineum. Next base: position 8,579 of record BQNB010102260.1, read on the forward strand.
GAGTTTTAGGTATGCTTGATCATATTTTTGATACCCAAACCACAAAAGTCGATTTTCAGAAGACAAGAAGAGCAGAAGAGATCAAGCAAAGCTTCTAATTCCATAGGAAACACCTTGTAATCCCCTATACTCTAATAATCATTCGATTTTTGGTATCATTCATTTAACTCGGTTAGTTTACCTTGGTTGATTTGATTATTATTCTTGTATTAATTACAATGGTTAAGGGCTAATACCCTTAGGTATTAGCTATGTTTATGAAGATAATGTTTGGTTTGTTTATATTGATTGCTTAATTTATCGTTGGTTGTTGATTATGTTTACCAATTCATACTTGTTTATGTGCATAAGTATGTGACCCATCATTCAACTGGATCTAGGAATGCAAAATATATAGCTAGCTAGATGCCAGGATGGCTCTCCATATCTACAATTTATATATCTAGAATAATAGGATCATAAATATTGACCTATCTTTACCAATCGTTTAAGGGAATAAGTTGTTCTAGCAGGTGACCTAGTATAACGTTTTGCTTCATTTGGTAAAGACTCGGACAGTGGACTACTAGTATATAAAGATCCGTTAAGCAATAAGTGGGTAAAGTCTCCATGAGCTAGGGTTTAATAAGATTACTATTATTATTCTCCTAAGATAGATTATAATCAGCAAATAGGATGCTTTATGCGGATGCCTTTAATTGTGACATAATTCTACGTGTCTAGGTTTTAGGAGGAAGTACCGCCTAAATCTTGGAATGATATGTCGCCTCGAAATAAGCACTCATTGCACTAAAATATACAAACATGTGTTTTAATTGAATTAATCATGGTAAATACAGTTTTCTTATAATTGGCTAGACCGCTCTTCTATCTTTTTATTATCTGCTTGCGTGTGTTATTGTGTTTTAAATTGATTTAAGTCACCACCAAACCTGTGCCAGTCTCTCAGACTGAAAATCTCCCTTATCCGTTAGAATTAGGTTTAGCATAGGTTTAACATAGATTAGAATTAACATAGTTTAAATTAACTTGGTTTAGTTAACCAAAATATTGATAGAACTAAAAGATTAACGCTCTCACTCTTAGTGATCGACACCCTACTTACCAACGAGGCTACATCCGATCGGGTATGTTGCTTGTTAATGTTGTTTTAGGTATAGTCAGAAAAATATAAATGTAAAACTTGATAAATAAATAATACCTACACTCAACGACACGTCAAGTTTTTAGCGCCGTTGCCGATGAGTGAAGTTGTTTAATTCTTGTTTTTATTAGTGTTTTAGTTTAGATATAGTTTAGATTCTATTAATTTGCATATTTGCGTGTTTAATTTTTGCATTGTATATTTTGCATATTGTGTGTTTTCTGCATTATTACAGTCCTTTGTAATTTTCTGAGTCGAATACAGAATACGGCGTATTCAAATTCTTGGATACAGCGTATAAAATTTTTCTAAACCAATACAGCATATTCGACTCCAAACATTAATACGACGTATTTATTTTACAGAATACGACGTATTAGTCTATTTGACCGTTTTCTTTCCTAGCTACTTTATTACAGGAAATGGACGACCCCAACATTACTATGGAGGAGTATATTAGGCTTGAAGAGGAAAAAGCTCGTAGGCGTGGTAAGGTGTATAACTAGGAGACTGCTACGCAGTGACGGAGCCAGGGTTGTTCAATCGGGTAGGCCAAAACAAAAAACATGAAAAAAGATACCAAAAAAAACAATAAAAGTTTAAAAAGTCGTACAATAAGAGTTTTTCATTTTAACCGCACACGACGCTTTTTAGCACTAAAATCATCTAAAACACTATCTAAACTAAAGGTTTTTGCAATATCCTTTTCAATATACAGTACTAAATTATCCGAAAGAAAATCACCACCCATTTTATTACGTAATATGTTCTTCATGATTTTCATGGCTGAAAACGCACGTTTAACACTTGCAGTAGACACCAGAAGATTCAACACTAGTCGTATCAACCTGTCAACAAGTTTAACAGATGACTTTCCTTTCCTGTAGATGAATAAGCTTGGCATAAATAAGCTATAGATGATGACTTTCCCAACACCAGATGATCTTTCATATCAAGTTCAAAGTGCTTCAACTGGAATTCCAAGTCATCAAGTTCTTGCTCTGTGAAATCAAGATAATAGTATTTCTTTGCAAGCTTTAGAATCGAATGTGAATTGAAAGATACATACCCATCCCTAGGATCTAAAAAATCAGAACTAAGGTTCTAAAAAGTACCATAATTTTCCTCACTGAAACCGATTCAAGTTTCTCGTAAGCGAAAGTCCTATTGTTTCATTATAAATATCAAAATGATAGTGATGCTCATTTGGAGCGTTATCTTGATTCCTTACGCTTCTCCCTTCAAAATAAGGACCACTGAAATTAGGAATACGAATACCATGTTTTTTGCAAAAAGTAATAACATCATCAAGAAAAGAATCTCATTTGTCATCTCTTAGTTTTGAATGAGCTTTCTTATGTGTGAAACCATTTTAATTGCACTTACGACCTCTTGATCTTTTTGTTGCAAAGCCTTACAAAGAACATCAGCATGACCCAATATTGTTTTCATCATATGTAATATGAACACGAAATCAAAAGAAGTCAGCTTCTTTAATGCTGAACTAGCACCACCCCTTGTTTTAAAGTTTAAACCATCTTTTTTATCTTCTATAAAACTGTACATGTTGGATTGTACATCCGAATAAGACTAGTAATTGAAGTAAAATGTGAGCTCCAATGTGTATCGCCAATACGTTTCACAGTACCAATTTGGCTAGCTCCTTTACCAGAACTCAATTCACACGCCGTCTGTAGCAATTGACTTCAATTTACAGCTTGAGCATCCCCTTGGTAACTCATCTTGTCGTTTACAAGACGCACCATTAACTGTCACAATGTAAGATAAATCTTTAAAGAATTCATGTACATAATATACCTCTTTAGGTGTTGTAACCAATGTAAGTTGCAATCGATAAGCCATACAATGTATATAATAAGCACATGGATTGACCTTTAGAAAGAATGATTGTAACCTATTCCATTCACCTCTCATATTGCTAGCTCCATCGTATCCTTGCCCGCAAATATTTTCAATGGGAAGCAAATAAGAAGAAAGTGTTGCATAAATTGAAGAGTATAAAGTGGCAGATGATGTATCTTCGAGATGGATAACACCAAAAAATCGCTCTTGTATGAATCCTTTATTGTCAACAAAACGAAGAATAATTGCCATTTGTTCTTTCTTACTTTCATCACTTGCCTCGTCGACCATTATACAAAATTTAGAATTTCAAATATCTTCAGCAATCTTCTTCTGAACTTTCTCAGCATACAAATTTAAAACTTCTTTTTGAACATCAGGTGAAGTGTATATTGCATTACCAGGAGCGTTCTCTAAGACAATACTTGCAATTTCTTCATTATATGAGCATACTAAACTATGAATCTCAAGGAAGTTACCTCGATTTTTAGAACTAACTCTTTTATCACGACCCCTAGTGCAAATTCCTTGAAATGAGCACAAATGAACCAAATCGATCGTTTCTTACACCCTTAGCCTATTCAATCTAACTTCTTCATCCGTTAGTCGTTGCATAACCTGATCAATATGCCCTGCCTGATTTAGCAAAGCATTACAAAATCTTATAACATTATTATGTTGAGAGTTCGGTCCATCTCCTACATGTTTCATAAATGAACAATGCTTTCCTTTTACCATATTCCAGTTTTTGAAACCATTAATTGCAAACGCGTTTTGACCTGTATTAGCACTTGGTTCTTCCGAAAAGAGATAACAATAAAAACAATATGCTCTATCGGTAACTCGAGAGTACTCTAACCAAGGATATTCAGAATACCATTTAGCTTGAAAATGACGCGGATGAGTTTTTGAACCTGTTGAAGGGTATTTGGGTAACATAAGTCGATGAGGTCCAACATTCAAGTAAGCTCGTCGAATCTCATCTCGCTTATTAACCGGATAATTCCATATTGGTTGACGTACTCCAGGATCACGTTGAATAGACGAAAATGTAGCATTCTCGACTGCCAAAATCGGTGGGGGATTCTCATCCCTTGGTTGTTCTTTATTCTCTTCTTCTATCGTCGTATTCTCTTCAATTCTCGGTGAAACAGTTCGTTGAAAAAATGAATCCACCCTTTTTTGCTTTTTCTTCATTGATGTATATCTAGTAAATTCGCACAAAAAAATCATAATTATTAACTACTATGTCTCTGGTTGCAATAAGAAATTGCCGAAATCAATTGCAAATTGCCAAACTCAGTTGTATGATTTCAGTACCCAAAATTCATTATTAACTATTAATCTACTAATATAGAATCCAAACAATCTCAAAAGCACATCATTGACATTATTAACTACATCAAGTGATTGCAATAACAAATTTACAAAATCAATAGCAAATTGCCAGAATCAATTGTAAACTGTGTTTGGCAAATTGTCCATCAAAAAAGCTAAATCCTAACAAATTACACATATTTAAAAAAAACAAAAAAAAGTAAAACATAATAATTAATAAAGAAAGTTACACTTATATGCCTGATTCTTTAGAACCAAATAAATGATGGAATCAAAATCTTGAATGATGGATGTAGAATTATGGTTGAATATTGATTATTAAAGAAGAATCATAAAGAGGGGTTGGTACTTTGTCGTTGATGATGACTTGATGTTTTATGTTTTACTTTTAATGATTGATATTCCCTAATTCTCCTGCTCTTCCACCGATTGATATTCTTTGGTTGAACATTGAGTATTTTCTAATGCAATCAATAACTAAAATAATTTTCAAATGTATAGAGTGAGCTTTGTATTTTATTTAGGCTAGGCCTTTTAAAGTTTTTATACACAAATTACACATCAAAATATTGAGACTACTAGTACTAATCAGAAAGTTAGGGTTGGCCTTGGTCCACCCTCTTTACTATGTACCTCCGTCCCTGCTGCTATGTACGGTAAGATCTGGTATGATTAAGAAGTTCACTACCTCAGATCCTTTGAAAAGGAATTCCTAGCTATAGTCTACAATGATGCATTAACATGTAAATCAGATTTCTCACCTGAACCTACTATAAGTCCTCAACTTATCGGTGAATTTAATTTGAAAAATCAAACATCATTGTCCGAATGTGACAGTGAGGAAAGAAATGTTATATACTTTAATGATCTATTTTCTTTTAACGTAATTTATTCTGATGATTTAAAATCGTATAAGGACAATGATAATGATAAAATCGATATCAAAATGCCTTTGGGGGATATATCTGTCATACCATCACCTAATGTAATAAATACTGATATTGATGCCTATGCACAAGAGTCAAATAAGCTTTTGAAACAAGTCATGATACATTTAGTAAAATTTTCACTGCTAAAATTTTTATCAAGAAATTAAATGTTAATATCGTGACTTGAAATTATCTTAATAAAATGATGTCATTCATTTTTATAATTAAGAATTTATATGTGTCGTTTGTCATCCCGTTCGACCCCAACTTTTTTTATAAAGATGGGATTAAATTAGGGCAAGTCTAACTTAAAGACTTTTATGTAAACAAGAGTGCTTGCCGGGAGACAACCCGGAATGTATTTTCAATTTTCTTATCGCGTCTGTCTTCCTATACTGTTATACGGCGTATCCAAACCTCATGGATACGGCGTATTAACTACCTGGACGTTATGCAGTCTTTATTTTTCTGCAATTTAAACTTTATTGTCAGACTGGTCGATGCGGCGTATTCATTAAATGAATACAGCGTATTCGACTTATGAACCGTACTTAGGATTGTTTTCTACAGGTATCAATACGACGTATCTTGGGGTATGGATACGGCGTATCGACTTCCTGTACACTTGTTTTCTTATACCTTGCATATGACCTTACTGAAAAGAAAATAACGAGTTGGTTGTGTATTTATATTCTGGAATCTAATGTGTGTTGTAGTCATGTGGGCATTCTGACGCATTTTACAACACATATTCTTGCTTATAAACTCAACATGGAGAATCATACCGAGCATGTATCAGGGGAGTTTCTCATTCTAATTCTTTTAATTTCTCTTTTTTAATGTTTTATTTATACAACGAGGGCGTTGTATACTTCAAGTGGGGGAGAAGAATTAGAACGCTTACTTGTCCTATTTTTCACAATAAAATGCTTAAATTATGCATAAATTTAATTTTTTTTCAAGCATGATTTTGTGAAATTATTAGTTACATAACCTGCACACATAACCCTTGTTAGAAATTGTAAGAATTTAGCCTTTTCTGTTTCCAAATGTTTACCCAAATTCCACAAAATTATGAGTGTGCCGGTGATGTTGTAGACTTTAGAACTTGGCTTGGTATATCTATTCGAGACCACAATAATAAGTATTATTTTAAATAGATGGAGAGACATTTTCTAAACTGGTAAATTTCTAGGATTACACCCAAAAAGCCTATATATGTTGTAATATTAACTAACTACACTGGTTAGTTAACCCCCGTATAAACCTTTTTGTTTACTCTTATTTTAAGAGTAAGATTCCCCTAGAAAAACCTGCTGAGCCATCCCATTCTTTTTCTTACACCAATTATTTGTTTCGTTACACCTTTACACCTTAGCCTACCCTATTAGATTAAGTCTTTAATTGGTTGCTAGTTGCTTTTGTGTAAAGTATTGTATTTCCTGTGTCGCAAAGCAAAAATTTCTATCTACGGTTAGGTCGGAAAAATTGCACAATGCAATTGGGTACGTGTGTGAAAATTTTATCTACAAATAGGTTGAGAAGATTGCACAATGCAATGAGAATGTGAAAGTAGAGTACATTTTTAATTTTTTAGTGTGTTTTACTACTTTCACAAATTATTATTTACATCCGAAGAATGGAGGAGAATGGATAAATTATCCGGATTGATTATGATCGTGAAGATGGTGAAATTACACCGAAATTTGTAGTGTATATATTGTTTATGAAAAAAAAATGAAAAAAGTGAAAAATACAAAAAAGTAATTCTGTAGAGTATTGTTGTATGTTGGTCGAAATAAACCAACCATGTATTTCTTGTAAAAAAGTGGTCGATATCAACACTAATGTTGTAAAGTATGTATAGTATGGATGAATGGGAGTTGACCGTTACGGGAACGCCAACTTAGGTTGTTTTTGTTGATCTCTGATCTAGACATTTATGTCTATATTTATGTGTCTTTATCATGGGAACGGTCGGGAAAGTTACTAGCAACACTATGCCTTATTTGTTTGGACTTAATCTATTCGTTTTGTTCTTTTTATTTAACAACAATTATTTCTCTTTCTTAATCCCTAACCCTTAGGTCTTATTCGAATAAGGATGCGATCAATCACATATGTCTATTCCGTCGTTACGGCCATGTATGTGTGATTTTATCCATCTTGTTGGTTTATTACTTTTTGGTGAAAGGATTAGAAGATCCATACCCCATATCACTCTTTGTCATAACCCTTGGTTTTACTCGAGTGAGGGAATTGAATGCAATCATGCATATCTATTGCATCGTTATAGATGTGTATATGTGGTTTGTCGCCCTTATTGGTTTGCGATTTTTGGTAAAGACTACCAGTCCTATTCTTTAGCTGATTCGAGTTAAGGAGTGTGCAGTCATATATGTCTATTCCGTCGTTACGGATGTTTATGTGTGGTCTTTGAAGCTTTTTCTGGAATATTGGTATCGGTAGAGATTGGAAAGAGTGATCAAACCATTAAGCCTTTTAAACCCAATTTACCTTTATAAACTTGTTACTCCTTAGCTTTAGTGGTGGAGATGTGTATCCTTGCCAAGATTATGATAGAATGGTCGTCACGACCGAGCAATTGAGCGAATTAGTTACATGTTACCACATAGATTAGTCAAGTGATTTGAGTGAATTCATCTTCCTATTTCGTGAGGTGTTTGATTGTGTACTGGTAATTAAACGAATAAATCCATAAAGAGAAATCCTTTGGGATACATTTTCATAAATTTCTAAAGACTACTTAAGGATAAGTAGGATTCAAGTGGGGGGATACTTGATGACATCAATGTCACACCCCGTCCGTGGCGGAAACACGGGATGCGACGATACCGTTCATCGCACAAGATACAAGATCATACACTTTACAATTTACAAAGAAATGAAACTTGGGTTTACATAAATTTTACAAGTTAAGACTTGACAATAAAATAAACAAAACCCATCTTAACCCAATCCCCTTGGGTTACATCTTCGCTCTTCCAACATCATTCACATACCTTTAACTGACACACCTGAAAATGATACTCGAAAACGTCAACAATAATGTTGGTGAGCTCGTAGGTTTGACCTTAAACCTAAAATATGTGCCAATATCTTAAAACAGTGGACAAAAGTGCAATATGATAGTGAATATAAGCAAATCACCCATGACTTAGCATCCCCGCTAATCATGTAAACACGACCTAGCATCCCCGTTAGTCGATCACCATGCCCTAGCATCCCCGCTAGTCAGGTAGCAAAATATGTCACTTATGCACCTAAAGGGCCTACCAGATAGAGCACTATATTAGGGCAGGACCACAATTAGACATGGCAAATCCTTGCCAATCACCCTTGTCGTGCCAAACACAGTACACACAAGTAAAACCAAAACCCTTGCATGCCAAACACAGTACATGCAAGTAAAATCACATCACATATATTCACATAGCAATCATAAGCACATAATTATCCCAAAACAAAACCACGTTTCGCATAGTCAAATTACAAAACAGTTCAAAACACATTTGAGTATCATTATCCCTCAATGGAAAAACAATAGAAAAATGGTGCTACGAGAACTCACCTCAATAGCAAATAATGCAAACTGCACAAATCTCAAACTCAATGCACAAATAATCTCAACGCAAGCGCACAACAGTACCCGGCCACGACCTAATCATTTATGACACTTTATTAATGTTTGTACAAAGTTGTCTTATTGTACAATGTTAGATATTAGAAAAAGACCCGGTCACCCCATGTATTTTACCATTTATTGTAGCTCGTAGTTAATCGTTTAATGTATAACATTCGGTATTGGGCTGGGTAATAAAACCCAACGTGTAAGCCCATACCAAGGCCTATGGGTCGGTTTGTAAGACACTATTTAAGCCTCTTCCATGCCATGGAAGAGGTGGTTAGTCATTTCATTATACAAGTTATACTGTGTTATGATTTTCAATATCCTACAATTGTGTTATGATTTCCAATATCTTCTAGATTTGGCTAACCCATCTATCTTCTATTGTGTTATGATTTCCAATATCCTACAATTGGTATCAGAGCTCATGAGATGATTAGATCATTTGTGTGTGCGTTTTATGGCTTGATTTAGATCAAAAGTGTACTTTTAGGCTCTTTGGCTTGTTCTTCATTTTTCCTAGATTTTAATCTTTGTTGTGTTAAAGTTTAGGTGTTTTTCTAGCAGTTATAGTCTTCTAGTACTCATTTGTGCAAAAGAAATCAAGCAAAAACGTTCAAAAGGGTGATTTTTAGGTGAAAAAATTTGTATCTCTACATAGTGGTTTGGTAATCTATGAAGTGTTTATCTTAGCGGTTTGATCTACTGTACTAGTGAGTTGTCAGTACCATACACTATTACAGCAGTTTGTCCTATTAGCACAACATTTTGTTCTTATTTTGGCCAGCGATTTGTCAGGTATTGAAGGGACATCGGTTTGGCATTTAGTGTAGCGGTTTACTAGGTAGGTGGTTACAGGTTTAGAAGATATTTTCTCATTATCGATTTGGGAAACAAACTCTGGCCATTCATTTCTAGGTAGCGGCTTGCATTTTCTTTTTCGTATCGGTTTACCAACTCTATCCTTCGTAGCGGTTTGGCACTCGTAGCAGTTTGCACAATAGGGATTTACAGGTTTTTGAAGACTATTTTTCATGGATTTGGGGAACAAACCCTGCCCATGTCTTTTGTTAGGTTGCGGTTTGGTGGTTTGTCTTGCGTAGCGGTTTACCATTCGTAGCGGTTTGGAAATAGCGGTTTGTAACAGGTTTTTGAAGATTTTTCTCAAAGTCTTTTAGGAAATCAAACACCTCTGGCCATTTTTTTCGTGGTAGCGTTTGTCATAATTCTTCAATAGCGGTTTGACGTAGAGGATTGACAGTAGCGGTTTGGATTACTATTCCAGCGGTTTAAGACAATGTTTTGGAAGATTGGACACTTTGGCTTTGGACTATTTGTTTCAAACTTGGGAACAAAGTAACAAACTAAGCAACAACAACACTTTAAACAAAAAACATCACAACTTTGAACAATACACTCACTAATCATTCATATTCGATCACTTAAATCATTACAATAATTTAAGATGGTTAATCTCTCGGAAAATATCCAATGTGCCAATTCCGATACCCGGCCACCTATGCTTGTGATAGCGACCTGACCTTTATGCTTCATGGCAACAACATATTTGACTGGTTTTGTCGGGGTAAAGAGATGAGGTAAACATCCTGTGAAGTATATTGATGAAGGACTTTTTAGATGGGGACATTTAGGGAAACACTTGCTGAAGGGAATGAAGGTTGCCCTTCAATCTAGGTCAGAACGAGCTCGGATTTGAGTCTGTTCTGACCTTTACACTGATATAAGGGCGAGGTATAACGCTGACATTCGGGCAACAAATATCATTACTTCAAGGGTACCAAAAGACATCTACACTCTTATCAAATCATTACAACTTGATGCAAAAGCATTTGGAGTTAATTGTGAAGATGCTCCTGGAAGGTTTTGAATTAACAAAGAAGACCGCGAATCACAATGTACGATGACTTTGAACACTTCCGTCTAGAACATAGGAGAACAATCACGATTACTATGCTCAGGATTTAACCAAGCGCATCATACGAAATGCGAAACTTCAGATGGTCCATGCCCAGAATGCAGTTGAAATTCAAAGTTTGTCAATAACATTTTTGCATGGAATGGGGGGAGATTCGTTCAACAGCAGTAAAACTGAATAGAGGATGAGACATCAAAATATGATCAGTTGTATTGAGTATTTTAAGAAACACAAGGCATATGCCAATGAGAACAAAAGATGTTGGAACGATTCACTAAAATACGATTGATCTCTCGCCTTGATGTCTAATCGGTTTCCATCAGCAATGTCCTCACAAATCATCTACCACTCCACCAAGCCACACCTTGTTTCACTAGTTACTATCAACCTCACTTTGCTAATAACACACAAACTTGATTTCAGGACTCTATCCAACGTAATTTACCCAGGACAAGTTGATTGAGAACTTAACCAACATACTTGCCCTACTCACCAATCATACACAATAACATACCTTCCTCAAACTAAATCTAACTAGACTTCATCAAATACAAGGCAACCAAGCCACAAGTTCAAGACGGCAGGGTTGTTATTCAGAATGTTCAGGGTTCCACAAGATCAGACGGTCAACGAAACAAATGCAAGGGGAACAGGTGCAGCTGGTAATGGGGGAGCTCAGAACGGAGTTGGGAAATGCAAAAATCGTATGGGTCAAGCAAAGGCAGTTAAGTGTTACAACTACAATGTTATAGGCACATGCAAGTAACTACATCAAACCAAGCGACGATTACGAATTCAAAACACTTCAAAGACAAGATGTTGCTGATGCTAAGATCAGGAGAATGGAGGTGGTGTTGGTATGAGGCAATTGTTGTATATTACAAGTGGTCAAGACAATGCTATTGTATGAAGATGTGATGAGCCGCTGGTCAAGATTTGGCACTCAATGTGGATAATTGTGTTTCAAGCTGATGATTATGATGCTTTTGATTCTGATATTTATCGAGGCTCCTACTGCAAGACCATGTTCATGGAAATTTCTCATCAGCAGTTCCCTGTTTATGATGAAGCAGTCCGTCATTTGATTCAGACATTCTATATGTAGGTACCAGATCATGACAATATTAGGATGATATTGCGTAAGCAACATGAAGTAACGAGATGCATGACGATGTGCAACAATACTTCGTTGGTTGACAAACCATGATGATTATACGAGTGATTGATAGTAATATGATCGTTTTTTTACGATGATCAGTTATGTGAAGGAGCAACGCTCTCTAGTGCCAGTTGTATAAAAGTAATGTATCTTCCTGTACAAAATGGTGCATATATGATGATAATAAATGAATGCATGATCAGGCTACCACAATGTGTTTTGCGATTATGACAGAACAAGTAGTTAATGCATCATTGACTGCTGAACTTGGAGATAGAAGGAACAAGTTGAACTTGTATGAAAGCGGGCCAAGTTTGAATTAACAAAAAGATAAAAAATTATGATGTAAACAATTAAGATTAGTTATCACTGAACATAATGTTAAGGAAGAAAATTTGAAAAGGGAACTTCATTCTGTAAAACTGCAACTTAAACTCTTACCCATTAAACCATAAAAAGTCAATGGTAGCAGAAGTTACGTCTTTGAAAAATGGATTTTAAACCGAAAGAAAAACAAATACCTTGAGGAATTTTAGACATGAAAAGCCTTAAAAGAAAATGGTTGAGGATAGATTATTCAAACAAGACCAGTCTCTTCAAACAGTTCACATGTTATGTTAAACCAAAACCTCATTATGATGAACAGCGGAGGTAGCAATAAGCTACAGAATCCCTTATATCTCACCGTGCAAAGCAAGTTTTAACTTGGCTCTATATAATGTCACAAAATATCAAACCCATCATGTCCTGTCATTGTACACAAACTCAGGAGGATACCCTAGTGTTAGCTGAAATTACGAGATATGAAAATGAATGACAAATGAAAATCCCTTCTGTAGACCGACATATAAAAAACATTATACATTCGACCCACCAGATTACTCGAATGAGAAACTTTTGGCGACTTTCACTCACACAGGAACAATTGACCCCCAAAATAGATATTTTGGTCCAGGATGTACATCAAGATAAAATCCAAAGCTTCTCAAAGAGAGACCAAAGTACGACACCAATCACAGCTTTGACGGTGTATACCCTCCCAATACACCTGCAAATCCTTTTCCCAGGGTGCTTCTCCAACAAAAATTCAGTGGAAAAATTAAACATTTTTGCACTTATAACAACTTGTTTCGAATTTGAAATAACCTATTTAAAAAAAGAGAATTACACCTAACGGGGTCTCACTGAAGGGGAAAGGGGCGGCTCTTGAACAAACAAAGGAATGTTATCTACCGAGATTGTTGCATTTTTCAAAACACTTAAAGACATTTTGGAGGGTATTCAAAAGGCTCTCACTAAAGAAATAAAAGAAATGAAAGAAATTTTTGAAGAATTGGAAGTGACGGTGGACAAAATGTTTGTGAAGAAGATGTATGATAGAGATTGAGACAGAAATAATCTTCTCATTGCAATTATAATTTAATTATGATTGATTGTCCAAAGATTCGTGTTTTATATTCAACGAATTCTTGAGCTTACTATATCAAGATTTACGATATGCATGATGCCCATACTATTGGTCAAGCACATTGTACTGGAACCTTGGAAGGCGGAGCTTTTAGATTAAATGATAAGATTCAAAAAGATGATCATAATGATGGTTAAAACGTTTTCCCAACCTTGGAGGTTATTCACTTAAATTTACAGTTAAGTATCAAACCTTAAAGAAAGTTTTGGAAACAACAAATCTTACGCGCTCGGGTTTGCTCCTGATTTTAGCTCAGTCTTTATAATCCAAAAAAATAAAAGCTTTCATTCAAGGAAAGGGAAAACGCAATTAAAAATTGAGAATGAAATCTCTCAAATAAGGAGACCTGTAGTGAAGTAAGGACACCGTTACTCTTGATTTCAGGGCCTTAGATTTCCAGATCACTCAATTTAACTGAAAAAAATTTCATTGTTCTTCAAGAACAAAATGATGCTGTTTAGAGCAGAGAATGCAAAAATTAAGCAGCATTACAAGGAAGTGTTACAATTCTATTAAGATCATGCGTGTATTGATACACATATCGAACAGACTAACTACCTTGATAACTAAAAATGTAGAATCTAAAGGTCCAAATAATAGGATAAATGAAATGCATCACTATGGATTCTGTAAAACCAAAAGTTCTTGCACGGGAATGTATGCTAACGATGTTGTGTGAAACCAATTCCCCCTCGCATCGTAGGAACAATAAGGAAAGTTCATTAGATTATCTCAAAACATCTTAAGGAAGGTGTCTAGAAAACCACTTTGTGAGATTGTAGAAGAAGCTAGGGTTGAAAGACCTTCTGATAGATCACTTGCTTCTGCTTGCCTTTACACTAAACAATCTCAGGAATTGTTAGAATATACGATTGGCACTTGTTCGAAAGACTTCAATAAACAAGATAAAAAAACATGCTACTACCCCTTTAAATAGGAAAAAGCAAGTTACTTTTGAGGACCAATGTGAAACATCAAATAATAACACACAAAAACATGTAGAATAACTGAAAATTCAAAAGACTAATGTCCCTGTGATTCCTTCTACAGGAATAAACACTTGCATTGACGTTAGCAAATCATAGCCTAGGAGCAATACCAAAAACAATAGGGTCTCGCCGGCTAAAAGTGAAAACAAGAAGAAAGTAGAAGAACACCCTAGGACAAATAAATCTAGTTAGAAGAAATCGAATCGTGTTAATTCTAGTATTAGCTCTAAGCGTGCTGTAATTAATTTGAATTCTCGTTCTGTTTGCAAAACATGTAACAAATGCTTTATTTATGCAAATCATGATATGTGTATGGTTAATTATTTGAATTTTATGCATGCATCCCCCTCTGTTAAAAATATTGTGAGCAAAGTTAAGAAGGTTTGGAAACCTAAGAAAGTTAAGCAAGTTTGGAAAGCAACAGGAAAACTGCTTACCAATGTCGGTTATCAATGGAAGCCCACGAGAAGGAAATTCACTTTAGGAGAACAGTGCCCTTTAACTAGGCTCACTAAATCCAAAGTAGTGCTTGCTAAGCAAACTAAAAACATTCGTACTAGTAAAATTGTGATAACTGAGAAATTAAGTCACACATCTCAGAAACCACTAATTAGATACCAACGTAGAAACAAACAATACAAGGCAGTTCCCACTAGCATTTCCACTCTAACTGGGAATCAGGAAATTGATGCCTCTATGCGATCTGATGTTGCTTATGCTAACCAACAGGACCCTAACAAAAATTGGGTATCCAACTTTCCAAACTCTCCATCTTCGTCTGTTTTCAAATGCAGGTCGTACAGATCATCCTTTGGTATTTGGACTCAGGCTGCTCAAAACATATGACAGGGAATTGCTCACGGCTCAGGAATTTCATGCAAAAGTTCATCGGGATAGTTAGATTTGGGAATGATCATTTTGGTGCTATCATGGGTTATGGAGATTATGTGATTGGTGACAGTGTGATCTTCAAGGTATACTATGTAGAAGGACTTGGACATAATCTCTTCTCTGTTGGACAATTTTGTGATTCAGATCTTGAGGTTGCATTCATGAAGCATTCGTGTTATGTTCGAGATACGGATAATGTTAAATTGATTAAAGGTTCTCATGGTTCGAATTTATACACTATCTCTATTAAAGATATGATGAAGTCCTCTCTAATTTGCTTATTGTCTAAAGCCACCAAGAATAAATCATGGTTATGGCATCGCCGTTTAAATCATTTAAACTT
>BQNB010102261.1:0-20033 GCA_026074375.1 Tanacetum coccineum
TAATCTATGAACTGCTACCAGCCTCCTCTGGTAGCTCTGGCTGTGCAGGACCTCCAGCGGGTCCCTGCTGTCCCTGTAGTGAGGTAACATATCCCTGTAGTGCTGTCACCTGTCCTTGTAGTGTGGTAACCTATCACTGTAATGACTGCATCACTGTTAATGTCTATATAAGCTGCTGCTGTCGGGTACGATCAGCTGTCCTCAACTTTCTTATCTTTGCAGATCTCCTATGGTCTGCCTTTAGCATCTCTAAAGTCACAGCCTATCTCCTGCCATCAGCAGCATGCAACTCTCTAATCTCTGACATCTGACCCAGTACGGTAGTGAGGAGTGACATAACCTCTCCATGGGCAAGATCACTCACATCCATCGATCGCCTCTAAGCCTCTCGGGACATTCTAGCCTCTGTCTCCATCAGATGACGTATATATGCATGTGCTCGTCTATCTCTAAACAACATATTGAGCCGACCAGCCAATAGCTGTCTCTGACTCTGCTCATCGTCTAACCTCGTATAAATCTCATCCGTGTCTTGCCTAACCCTAGTCTCAAATGTTGTCATATGTCGACCTAACTCCGTGTCAGTACTAACTGGTGCCCCTTGTAGGGTCTCAACTATCTCATCCCACGAGTCGGTGATCCCATATCTAACCTCTCTCTCTGGATCACGCCTGATCTCCCTATCCATAGTAGCTACAAAGCCATAGTCTACCCTAAGACTTCCAGCCGGTCTAGTAGCAGCAGCAGATGAGCTCTCTCCTACCTCGTATCTAGGACCAAGAGCGATACCTAACCTCTTCCGAGGTGGTAAGGTAACCTCGGGTCTGTCCTCCCTATAACTAGCAGAGGGTAGTAGCAATGGTGGTGATGAAGTAGGAACTGATATGGGCAAGGGTGGTGGTATCCCTGATGATGGTGCATCTGATCTGGTAGGGGAGAGTATGAAGGGTGGTGGTAATGGTAGAGAATGGGAAGTAGATGCGGCCTCAGCTCTCAGCCGGATCATAGCAGCTCGATAGCCCAATGAACGAATGGGGCTAGGAGGTGGTGCTGGAGATAACACAGGTGAGGGTGGTGATAGTGGTAGTGATGGAGATGGTATCGGGGGTAGTGGTGGAGAAGGTATCTGGGGAAGTGGTGAAGACCATGGGGAGAGTGGTGATGATGGTGGAGTAGATATAGCGAGAAGTCTGGCAACCTCTGCATCAGACCATACTGGTGTAGGTACTGGAGCTGGAATAGAAATCCTAGCTGTCACACGATATGCAGGGTGTGGTGGTGGTGTGGCCGCAGACTCATCAGTCTCGAACGGCTCTGTCTCCTCCGCAGATGGGGCCTGATCAGCAGCTGGTAAAGCAACAACTACAGAGTCGGCAGGAGCTGGGTGCTCCTCCTCCTCCTCATCCTCATCAGCCCCTACGAGTCGGTGATCCCATATCCAACCTCTCTCTCCGGATCATGCCTGATCTCCCTATCCATAGTAGCTACAAAGCTATAGTTTGCTCTAAGACCTCCAACCAGTCTAGCAGCAGCAGATGAGCTCTCTCCTACCTCATATCCAGGACCAAGAGCGATACCTAACCTCTTCCGAGGTGGTAAGGTAACCTCGAGTCTGTCCTCCCTACGACTAGCAGAGGGTAGTAGCAATGGTGGTGATGAAGTAGGAACTGATATGGGCAAGGGTGGTGGTATCCTTAATGATGGTGCATCTGGTCTGGTGGGGGAGAGTATGAAGGGTGGTGGTAATGGTAGAGAATGGGAAGTAGATGCGGCCTCAGCTCTCATCCGGATCATAGTAGCTTGATAGCCCAATGAACGAATGAGGCTAGGAGGCTGTGCTGGTGATAACACAGGTGAGGGTGGTGATATTGGTAGTGATGAAGAAGGTATCTGGGGAAGTGGTGAAGACCATGGGGAGAGTGCTGATGATGGTGAAGTAGATATAGCGAGAAGTTTGGCAACCTCTGCATCAGACCATACTGGTGTAGGTACTGGAGCTAGAATAGAAATCCTAGATGTCACACAATATGCCGGGTGTGGTGGTGGTGTGGCCGCAGACTCATCAGTCTCGAACGGCTCTGTCTCCTCTGCAGATGAGGCCTGATCAGTAGCTGGTAAAGCAACAACTACAGAGTCGGCAGGAGCTAGGTGCTCCTCCTCCTCCTCATCATCGGCCTCGATGTCCATGTCATCATCCTTATCATCCTCTGATGACCCCTCCTCGTCATCGCCGTCATCTCCTCCATCGGCAGGATAATCGACAGGATCCTCCTCGGGGTCCTCATCGTCATCCTCCTCCGGGTCCGCCTCAGGATCGGACTCCGGGACATAGTCAGGTGACTGAGCAGTGGGTGAGGCATCCTCAGCATATGGCTGATCCTCAGCAACAATCTCATCATCAGCATGCTCTGGGCCTGGAACATAATCTGGCGAAGGTGGTGCCTGCTCTGGCTCCTCAGGGCCAGGCACGTAATCTGGAGAGGGTGGGGCCTGAAGAGCGGCCTCCACGTATGGGTCCTCTGGCATCCCAGGCAGCTCAAGGTACTCGTGATCATCGGCTCTCGGTGATCCTATGTCTGATAAACCCTCAAATGGGCTGGAAACCTCCGTGTATGTAACCCCCGATTCATCCGAATCTGACATGACTGAATCTGAAAATTCAAAATAGCTTATATTAGTATTTAATATAAGACTCTTATAGTAATATACATTTATATCATAACATGTATATCAATTATGAATGCATCTAGTCCAACCAACTAATGCAACAAGTAGTGTATGCATGAATGTATGCACATATGTATGTCCCGTGTAAAACCCCTTTGTATGAATTCGATGTTTGAAAACGGTTATAGTCCAGCAAAAACATTTGACCTGGTTCTCTATAACCTTGGCTCTTGATACCAATCTGTAACACCCCCAAATTGGGTCGCAGCGGAATAAGGGTCCGGGGCGTGTTACTTCATAGATCAATAACACAAGATGTATATAGAACGACCAAAAAGTCGTTTAAAACTGATACATTGGATTTAACAAAGTATTTGTTACATAAGCCGAAGCTTCACTTGTCCACTTGTTCAAAATACAAAGATTTCTAGCCCATAACAGTTATACAAAATGTAATGCGACAAAATCTTTAATGCATGATATCCAAATCAAAACCACCAATGTATCCCTTGCACCTCGTGCTTACTGATCCCCTGAAAAACATTGCTTTAAAACGTCAACAATAATGTTGGTGAATTCATAGGTTTGATAAATCATATATTGTAGGACCACAAGATTTCCCAAGTGTATGATAATGCAACAGATGCAGACATCATATAAATGTAATTACGTTGCCCTAAGCTCATGACACTGAAGCTCGACATAAATGAATACCATATAAATGGCCTACATTGCCCGTGATGATGTTCTAACCCGCAACATCCTATGTTCGACATGGTATACGTTCGTTTGCCCAGTGATAGCTAATCACCCGAACGGGGATGTCAATCCCAATAGATCTATTCATAACATTCGCGCTCACAATCCAGTAACTAACAGTTCATGATAATGGGCTCAACTAGGGTTATCGCTACTTAGGCAACACGTAATCATAATATAAAAGTATCCACTTGTGTCCAGTTGTAAAACATTGCATGTTTCTCACCCCAAAAACTTATAAAACAAAAGCATGTAAAACGTGGGGCTATGAACTCACCTTGAGTTACTGATAATCCAAATATCACAAATATCGTGTCACGTAAATGATCAAATGCAACCTAAATGAACATAGGTCGTATAAGCACTAATCGCTTTGATTAACTAACATCATATACAAGTCTATTTTAGTTACATCATACTATCGTTCGGGCTATCATAATTTAAGAGGTCATGTAGTGACGTATGAGGAGCTAGCCCACTTTAAATCGTAAATCCAACAACTCGTCGATACGCCACCCCGAAAAGGACTCATTATGAAACTCCCTAGTAATATAGTACTTTGATAACCACATATAATTCTATATAGCTTCATCACCGTCTATTTGTAATTTAGAAATCGTTGTTATAGAGTGAAAATATTTATAATTTCAGTTTTAGTAAAACTGATATAACTTTCGCGTTTTAAGCCTGATTTTGACGTTTCTTATGCCCACGCTTTCGTATTAGGACGAGTTATCATAGTTTGACATTTTCATAATTTGGACCTCGTGGTGAACAGTAACTTTTACTGTTCACACCAGACCCTAAATATATTTATTTAGTTTTTGTTATCGTAAAACTCGTATAGCTCCGTTTTTAGCGATTCTTTCGAGCACGTTCTCACAATTGAAAGTTCTATTGATTTATGAGGTTTACAAAAATAAAAGTTTCTGTCATGAATAGTAACTTTTATAAAAATTGTTTTATAAAAGTATTAATTGTCGTAAACTCGCGAAATTCATAACTCATTCGTTATTAATTGAAAAATTACGATTCTTATCATTTTGAAATCCTAAAAATATGTGTAATCTGTTAAAAATACTAAACTTGATATTTTATATAATTTTTAAAAATAATTTTATAAAAATTCTTTTATAAATCCGTTTATTTATCGTATAACTTGTTTTTACCGTAACTTTTTCGTTATTTATCCGTTTTTCAAGTTCTTTACATGTCCGGATTCGTCTTGAGATGTAGTATTTTATAAAAACATAAAATAGATATGTTTATATTCGAATTTTTGACAGAATGTGGTGATGACTTTCTTACATCCATATTTAGACTTTGTTTTCATACTTTTCAACTTTTGTAACTTTACCACAAGTCTTTTTATACCATATATATTATATGTGTTACATATAATAAAGTCCATTAGTCCATCATTGTCCTCATATGTCCATGGTAACAAGATTAACAAGTTTATCAAGTTGATTATACACATTTACTTGTAGCTTTTCATGTAAATCATTAAAAACCCTAATATTTCATTAACACTTTTTAAGCTTAACCAAGGTTGTTCATCACTTATACTTCTATTATAACCTTATTTTAGTGTTCATATAACATCACTAAAAGTCCATAAACAAGATTAACATGTCATTTGCATTACTTTTACTTGTAATCATATTAAGTAAACTTTATAAACCCTAATTTGTACATAATCATTTTTACACTTAACCAACATGGTATAACACTTATAGATCCATTTTAACATGACATTATCAATATCACAACATATGTAAAAGTGTACAAAATGATTATCACAAGTAAAAACTCTTTTTACATGTTTAAAAATCCTAAATGGTGATTCTTGCTATAAAGTAATAACATATGCATATAATGATAAATTCAAGAACATAAAGGGTTTTAGTTGACCTTCTTATGATGTATGATGATGAACAACACAATCTAAACCCTTGTTTAGATTAAAAACCAAAGCTTGCAAGTTTAAAAACCCTAGATTAGTTTGAAAAACCTAATCTTTCTTTCTTTGCTTCAACACTTGAAATTGGTTAATCAATGCTTGCAAACATTTTTGTATACCTTAGGAATGATGTGTAATGGCTTGTATAGGTTGTAGAAAATTTAGTATGGATTATTATAGATAGGGTGTTTGAGCCGTGGCTTATAAGGAGGACAAAGGAAGAGTTTTTGTGATTTTTGGTTAAGTGTTTTGCTATGTATGTGTATACTTGCCTCATATATGAGTTAGCTTAGTCAAAAAGAATGAAATAGTGGTCAAGAACAAGATGAGTGAGACATAAGGAGGGTCTTAAGGAAGACTATGGTCAAATTGGGACAAGTTATGGCTAGCTTTAATGAGTTAAGAGATGTACAAGCCAAGTTGTATGAAAATTGTGCTCTATGACTCTTATTGTTGTTGTTGCCGTGGGATGGGGTGGGGAAAAATGGCTTCTAGAAGTCTTTTGCTATCTAACATAATATTTAGTGAAATATAGGAAAGTTTACAACTTGTAGATTTTAATAAAAGATGTTTACTTGCAAGTATTTGTGTATTGTTTTATTTCTTTAAATCCGGCCTATAAGAGATATATATGATATATTTTTGTAGTTTTTATATATTGGGTATAAATATGAGTATTTGTTGAAGCGTAGAAAAGTTTTGGTGGTTCCGGGTATGCCTAAATGCAATTTATCGCGAAACGTAAACACTTTATGTAACCGATAAAAATAAAATGAACAAAGTTAATAATTATTCTCAAAATAATTACTTAACCCTTGCTTGATGTAAACATTTAATTGTTTGATGCCCGTTTACATTGAACGCTAATTTTTAGCTTACGTGATTTTACTTAATACATGAAATTACAAGCAAACGCGTACGACACTAAAAATAAATAGTAGATTTATCGACGTCGTCAATGACTTGAAAACACGGAGTGTTATAGACTTCCCCCGTTAAACGAGCCTTGTCCTTAAGGCTCACGATGCAGCATTTGACGACGGTGCGGTCTTGGTGAAGATGTGTAGGTATTTCTTCTTGAATTGGTCTTCACGTTCCCACGTGAACTCAGGACCTCTCTTGGAGTTCCATCGAACCTTGACTAATGGGATGCGGCTTCGCTTCAACCGTTTAACTTCACGGTCCATGATCTCAACGGGTTCCTCAATAAACTGAAGCTTGTCATCAAAATGAAGTCCATCCAACGGAACGGCTAACGGTTCGTCGGCATAACACTTTTTCAAGTTGGATACATGAAATGTATTGTGAACCCTGCTTAGTTCTTCTGGAAGCTCGAGTTTGTAAGCAACCTCTCCAACCTTTCCTAACACCTTGAAAGGTCCAACATACATGGGGTTTAACTTCCCCCGTTTGCCAAAACGTACGACCCCTTTCCAAGGCGAAACTTTAAGCATAACTTTATCCCCGACTTGGAATTCCATCGGTTTACGCTTCAGATCGGCGTAACTCTTCTGTCGATCACGAGCGGCTTGCATCCTTTGCTTGATTTGGACGATTTTCTTAGTCGTCTCTTGAATTAGTTCTGGACCGAGGATTTGAGCTTCTCCAATTTCGGTCCAACAAACCGGTGAATGACACTTTCGACCATAAAGTGCTTTGAATAGTGCGGCCTTGATGCTAGTGTGATAGCTATTGTTATAAGAGAATTCAACTAACGGTAAGTGATTAACCCAACCTTTTCCGAAATCGATCACGCAAGCATGCAACATATCCTCGAGAGTTTGAATTGTCCTCTCGCTTTGCCTGTCTGTTTGTGGATGATACGCAGTACTCATATCTAAATTAGTACCTAAAGCATTCTGAAGTGACCTCCAGAAGTTGGATGCGAACCTCGGGTCGCGATCACAAATGATTGAAACAAGTATTCTATGCCTCGTGACAACCTCCTTTAGGTATATTCTTGCAAGTTTATCCATAGGATCAGTCTCTCTTATTGGTGTGAAAATTACAGACTTAGTGAGTCGGTCAACAATCACCCAAATGGTGTCGTAGCCTTGCGACGTCTTAGGGAGCTTTGTGACAAAATCCATAGTGATGTTGTCCCACTTCTATTCAGGTATCTTGGGTTGTACTAACAATCCTGATGGCCTTTGATGTTCGGCCTTGACTTTAGCACAAGTCAAACACCTGCTAACATAGGCAGCGATGTCGACTTTCATATTGGGCCACCAATATAGCTTCTTCATATCTTGGTATATCTTGTCGGAACCCGGATGTATAGAGTATTTTGATTTGTGGGACTCGTGCATGATCACAGTCCGCAAATCGCCATAACAGGGTAGCCAACTCCTGCCATTGAGGCATAGAGTTCCATCCGCACGGGGTTCCAACTTTTCCGTCCTGATCGCCTCTGGATTTTTAGCGTTTTCAACCAACATTCCTCCAACAACTTCATTCTTGATGTTCTTTGGTTTTTGTGCTTTAGTCTGAGCATTCAATATTTGTTTGGGAAGATCCAAGCCAATAGTCATGACTAAGGCTCGAACTCTAAATGGTTCAATTTGTTCTTTCCAGCTCAAAGCATCAACAACAACATTTGCCTTTCCTGGGTGATAACGAATCTCACAATCGTAATCACTGAGCAACTCCAACCAACGACGTGTCCTATGTTCAACTCAGCGGGGGCTGAGGTAAGGAAGTGTGGGGGGGGGTGAGCGCGGAATAGCTGGGAAAGTACGGGGGAAAGGGGGGGGGGGGTGGGGGGGGGGGGGGTGGGGGGGGGGGGGGGTGGGGGGGGGGTGGGTGGGGGGTGGGGGGGGGGGGTTGGGTTGGTTGTGGGGGGTTGGGGGGTGGTTTGCATAGGGGGGGGGGAAGTAGTGCCTCTAGGAAGTCGTTGGAGAGCGAGGAAAAATAACTGCGTCCAAGTTCCAGATCATGAGTCGTATAATTCATTCTCATGAATCTTCAGTTGGGAGTGATGCATAGCGAATCACCTTATCTCTTGCATTAGACACAGCGCCCAAACCCTTCTTTGAAGCAACATAGTAGCGAAAAAATCTTCGCTTCCTTCAGGTAAAGGCCAGGATTGGTGCACTGCACAACTTATCTTTAACAGTTTAAAAGCTGCTTCTTGTATATCACCCCAAACAATCATGACTTCTTCTGGTGATCCTGGTCATCAGTTTGGCGATCTTCGAAAACCCTTCCATGGAATCATCGATAATACCTATGCCAGACTAAAAATTGACGAATCCTCCGTTGGCGACTTATGAAAAGGCCTAGATCTTTTAATGGATTCGACCTTTGCGGGATCCACTTGAATGCTTCACTATCAAGTCACGGTTGACCATGGAACTGTACAATATTGGGGAATCCAAAATTCACAACAAGGAAAATTTGCATACAACTCCCTCTTTACTTACGCAATTTCTAAGAATAGGCTAAGGTGCTCTTCGTGATCTTGGCTTGTATCATTGAATAATCCAAAAAACATCAAAAAAGCCGAACACTGGCCAAACCACCACAACAATGTTATGTCACACCCGATTTCAAAAGGTCCCAGAATAGGCATAGTCACGTTTGAGTCACACCATAACGGCAAAACTTCAAAGATATAGTAATGGCCATAACGGGATCCTAAAGCGGTCTTCGTAATAGTATTACCTCTCCGCACGCCTCCAGTTGGTTGATAACCCGACCTTAGACGATCTTCGAGGAAGGACACACGACCCATGGAGCTGAACAAATAAATCATCAAATTCTTGGGAGCGGATAACTTTTTCTTCCAGTTAGTGTTATTAATTCCCGTTAATTCAATGCACATCCGGAATGATCCGCTTTCTTCTTGACTAAATAAGACCGGAGCTCCCCAGGGTGAGTGAACGAATGATCCGTCTTTCTTCTTGACAAATAAGACCGGAGCTCCCCAGGGTGAGGAACTAGGTCTTATAAAGCCTTTTTCAGATAGTTCTTTTAGTTGCTCCGACAACTCTTTCATTTCAGAAGGTGCCAATCGATAAGGCGCCCGAGCTACGGGTGCAACACCAGGTATCAAATCGATTTGAAATTCCACTTGTCGAGTCGGAGGAAGACCCGGAAAGTCCTCAGGAAATACTTCAGGAATATCTTGAACTATTGGTACATCCTCAAGTCGCTTCTTCTCCGACTTGTCTTCAACCTCCTTTGTAGTAACATGTGCTAAAAAGACTAGACATCCTTTTAGCATGTATTCTTGTGTTTTGGAGTACGAGATGATGTGCAGATGAGCCTCGTGTCCCTGGTTGCTTCCGTCACCGTGAACAATTAATGTTTCATTTCCCCAGGGGATACGAACAATTTTCTTGGCACACACTATGATTGCTTGGTACCTTGCCAACCAATCCATACCAATTATAGTGTCGAAACTTCTAAGTTCTACGGGCATTAAATTTATGTTGAATGGGTGGTTCAGGAGATTTAATGTGCAACCCCTAAGGATAGTGTTTAACGTAATTATTCTCCCGTCAGCTAGTTCGACATCATAATATTGATCTAAGGTAGATGGCGTGATATCCATCTGGGAACAAAATGCAATAGACATAAAACTCCTATCGGCACCAGTATCAAATAATATAGAAGCATAGCGGTTGTTGAGAAGGAACGTACCCGTCACGATATTGGAATCTGGGTTTGTCCCTGCATGTCCCACTGCATACACTCTGGCTGGAGCCCTATCATTACCAACTTGATTTCCACGGTTTTTGTTGTTCTTCAGCTTTGGACATTCCCTCTTGAAGTGTCCTTGAACTCCACACTCGAAGCAAGTAGGTTTCTGGCCTGTCCCAGTGCCCTTCTGATTGTTAGCATTGTTGGCATTTCCCGCACTCCTACAGTCACTAGCAAAATGGCCAACTTTCTTGCATTTGTGGCATTTTGGAGCACACGGGCCATCATGGTGATAGTTGCATTTAGCGCATAGGGGTTTAGATCCCCCGTATGGCTTCTTTTCACCAGTCCTTACAGTATAAGCCCTGCCAGTGTTCTGCCTCTTGTTCTGTTGTTGTTGGTTTTGATTGTTTCGGGAAGTGTTTTCAAACTTCCTTTTGTTCTCAGCCTGTCTTTCAGCAATGGTGCTGACTTTCTTATCCATTAGTTCAGTGGCCATTTCAACAGCCTCTTGCATGGTTTTCGGCTTTGATGCTACAATATTTCCATGGATCATGTCGGGCAATCCGCCGACGTACCTTTCAATCTTGTCAGACTCCTCAGGAAACATCCTAACACACAGCAGTGCTAGTTCCTGGAAACGTTGGTTGTACCCTATCACATCAGTACCCTTCACTTTTAAATTCCACAATTCAGCCTTGAGCTTTTTCATCTCGTTCCTTGGACAGTACTTATCAGTCATTTTCTTTCTCAGATCGGCCCATGTCATTGCATATGCAACATCATGACTGACAGTCAAAACATGGGAATTCCACCATGTTAGAGCACCTGCTAGAAGAGTACAAGTGGAAAACTTAATCTGATTTTCCACAGAGCAGTTGCTTATGCGGAAAACAGTCTCCATCCTTTCAAACCATTGAGTTAATTCAACAACTCCCTCAGTGCCTTTGAAATATAGAGGTTTGCACTTCATAAAGTCTTGGTAAGTGCACTCTCGAGCAACGCGTTCAGTCCTTCTGCCACCCGTTCCCGAAGTATGGCTGTCATCGCCATTCCTGTTTGCATCACGTGCTGCCAAAGTGGCAGTGACACCTTGGTCAATCATTGCCTGAAGTTGGGCATTAGTGACCGATGTGGTGGTGGTTGCTGTTGGGGCTGGGGTTGTTGTGACCGGTGTTGACCTTGTGGCTCGTTTTGGTGCCATTTTCTTCAATCACAAGAAAATACAATACCCGTTAGATTTCATAAAATCATAACCATGACATGACATATACATGATAAATAAAGTAAGATCACATCACACAGTGAAATATACAAATGAATTGTAATCAATAATGATATAACCAAATCGACATTCATTCATAAACAAATTCGATTACAGACGTGACATAATACAACCATTCCATATATAAATTGGAAAACATACATGAATGGTTCAGATACAAAATGATCATAACGATTAGGTTACAAAAAAAAACATAACAACCTAAAGCCTTACTAGCCGGGATTGAACCCGTAATACTTAGTAGGCTATATAAAAAATGACTAGCCATAACATGATATAATCTATGAACTGCTACCAGCCTCCTCTGGAAGCTCTGGCTGTGCAGGACCTCCAGCGGGTCCTTGCTATCCCTGCAGTGCGGTAACCTATCCCTGTAGTGCTGCATCTGTCCCTGTAGTGTGGTCACCTGTCCCTGTAATGACTACATCACTGTCAATGTCTGTATAAGCTGCTGCTGTTGGGTACGACCAGCTGTCCTCAACTCTCTCATCTTTGTAGATCTCCTATGGTCTGCCTTCAACATCTCTGAAGTCACAGCCTCTCTCATGCGATCAGCAGCATGCAACTCTCTAATCTCTGACATCTGACCTAGTACGGTAGTGCACAGTGACATAACCTCCCGTGGGTAAGATCACTCGCATCCATCGATCGCCTCCAAGCCTCTCAGGACAATCTAGCCTCTGTCTCCATCAGATGACGTGTATATGCATGTGCTCGTCTGTCTCTAAACAACATATTGAGCCGACCAGCCAATAGCTGTCTCTGACTCTGCTCATCGTCTAACCTCATATAAATCTCATCCGTGTCTTGCCTAACCCTAGTCTCAAATGCTGTCATATGTCGACCCAACTCCGTGTCAGTACTAACTGGTGCCCCCTGCAGGGTCTCAACTATCTCATCCCACGAGTCGGTGATCCCATATCCAACCTCTCTCTCCGGATCACGCCTGATCTCCCTATCCATAGTAGCTACAAAGCCATAGTCTGCCCTAAGACCTCCAGCCGGTCTAGCAGCAGCAGCAGATGAGCTCTCTCCTACCTCGTATCTAGGACCAAGAGCGATACCTAACCTCTTCCGAGGTGGTAAGGTAACCTCGGGTCTGTCCTCCCTACGACTAGCAGAGGGTAGTAGCAATGGTGGTGATGAAGTAGGAACTGATATGGGCAAGGGTGGTGGTATCCCTGATGATGGTGCATCTGATCTGGTGGGGGAGAGTATGAAGGGTGGTGGTAATGGTAGAGAATGGGAAGTAGATGCGGCCTCAGCTCTCATCCGGATCATAGCAGCTCGATAGCCCAATGAACGAATGGGGCTAGGAGGTGGTGCTGGAGATAACACAGGTGAGGGTGGTGATAGTGGTAGTGATGGAGATGGTAGCGGGGGTAGTGGTGGAGAAGGTATCTGCGGAAGTGGTGAAGACCATGGGGAGAGTGGTGATGATGGTAGAGTAGATATAGCAAGAAGTCTGGCAACCTATGCATCAGACCATACTGGTGTAGGTACTGGAGGTGGAATAGAAATCCTAGCTGTCATACGATATGCAGGGTGTGGTGGTGGTGTGGCCGCAGACTCATCAGTCTCGAACGGCTCTGTCTCCTCCTTAGATGGGGCTTGATCAGCAGCTGGTAAAGCAACAACTACGGAGTCGGCAGGAGCTGGGTGCTCCTCCTCCTCCTCATCCTCATCAGCCTCCATGTCAACATCATCATCCTCATCCTCCTTCGATGGCTCATCCTCATCGTCTCCGTCATCTCCTCCATCAGCAGGATAGTCAACAGGATCCTCCTCAGGGTCCTCATCGTCATCCTCTTCTGGGTCCGCCTCAGGATCGGACTTCGGGACATAGTCAGGTGACTGAGCAGTGGGTGAGGCATCCTCAGCATATGGCTGATCCTCAGCAACAATCTCATCATCAACATGCTCTGGGCCTGGAACATAATCTGGCGAAGGTGGTGCCTGCTCTGGCTCCTCAGGGCCAGGCATGTAATCTGGAGAGGGTGGGGCCTAAAGAGCGGCCTCCACGTATGGGTCCTCTGGCATCCAAGGTAGCTCAAGGTACTCGTGATCATCGGCTCTCGGTGATCCTATGTCTGATAAACCCTCAAATGGGCTGGAAACCTCCGTGTATGTAACCCCCGATTCATCCGAATCTGACATGACTGAATCTAAAAATTCAAAATAGCTTATATTAGTATTTAATATAAGACTCTTATAGTAATATACATTTATATCATAACATGTATATCAATTATGAATGCATCTAGTCCAACCAACTAATGCAACAAGTAGTGTATGCATGAATGTATGCACATATGTATGTCCCGTGTAAAACCCCTTTGTATGAATTCGATGTTTGAAAACGGTTATAGTCCAGCAAAAACATTTGACCTGGTTCTCTATAACCTTGGCTCTTGATACCAATCTGTAACACCCCCAAATTAGGTCGCAGCGGAATAAGGGTCCGGGGCGTGTTACTTCTCAGATCAATAACACAAGATATATATAGAATGACCAAAAAGTCGTTTTAAAACTGATACATTGGATTTAACAAATGTTTGATACAAATAGCCCAAAGCTTTAACTTGTTCATTGTTATTATTACAAAGATACTGGTTCACAACACATGAGTTTCCCAAAACATAATGCAACCATATCTTTAGCATGACATCCCAAAACAAAATCACCAATGTATCCTTGGCACCTTATGCTTACTGATCTCCTGAAAAACATTGCTTTAAAACGTCAACAATAATGTTGGTGAATTCATAGGTTTGATAAATCATATATTGTAGGACCACAAGATTTCCCAAGTGTATGATAATGCAACAGATGCAGACATCATATAAATGTAATTACGTTGCCCTAAGCTCATGACACTGAAGCTCGACATAAATGAATACCATATAAATGGCCTACATTGCCCGTGATGATGTTCTAACCCGCAACATCCTATGTTCGACATGGTATACGTTCGTTTGCCCAGTGATAGCTAATCACCCGAACGGGGATGTCAATCCCAATAGATCTATTCATAACATTCGCGCTCACAATCCAGTAACTGACAGTTCATGATAATGGGCTCAACTAGGGTTATCGCTACTTAGGCAACACGTAATCATAATATAAAACTTAACCACTTGTGTCCAATTATAAAACATTGCATGTTTCTCACCCCAAAAACTTGTAAAACAAATCATGTAAAACGTGGGGCTATGAACTCACCTTGAGTGAGCGAATATCAAGTGTATCACAGAAAATGCGTCACGGAAATGAATGAGTGCAACCTAATCCAATATAGGTCGTATAAGTACTAATCACATTGGGTAACTACTACCATGTATAGTTCTATATAGCTAATCACCATCTAATTGTTTTAGTGAAACCATGATTATAAAGTGAAATCGTTTATAAATACACTTTTAGTAAAAATGGCATAACTTTTACGTTTCATGACCGTTTCTTGCGTTTCTTATGTCCACGCTTTCGTATTAAGACGAGTTATCAAAATTTGACGTTTTCATAGTTTTAGTCCTCTGATGAACAGTGATTTTTACTGTTCATACCAGTTATAAACTTATTTTTATAACTTTAATTAACGTACAACCCGTAAATGTTGTATTTTATTCGTTATAGCTTCGTTTTTAGCGATTCTTTCGAGTACGTCTTCGTTATTGAAAGTTCTATCAATTTATTAATGTTTTCAAAATATATGTTTCTGTCATGAATAGTAAATTTTACTGTTTCATAGTTATAAATTTCTTTTATAAACTTTATTTATCGTGAACGCCGTATTTTATTCGATTAGCTCAGTTTTTAGTAATTCTTTCGGAGCACGCTCTCGTAATTGAAAGTTTATTTATTTATGAGGTTTACAAAAAACAAAATGGTTCCTGAGTGAACATATTTACTTTTATAAAAATAATTTTATAAAAGATTTTTTTTATACATTTTAAGTATATAAACTCGCGTAAATTCATACTTCTTCGTTTTTAATTGAAAAAATTATGTTTCTTATTATTTTGGAAAAAATATGTGTGATTTAATGAAAATACCAAACCTTCTGTTTGAAGAATTTTTATAACAAGTTTTTATAAAAAATCTTTTATACTCCGGTTATTATCGTAAAACTCGTAAACTACGTATATTTTTCGTTATTAATCCGTTTTTCGAGTTTCTTACCTTTTTAGAATCGTCATGAGGTGTACTACCTTTCTAAAATGTAAAACCTACTGTTTGAAATTTGAAACCAAACAGCCCTTTTTATAGCTT
The DNA here is from genome assembly GCA_026074375.1 of Tanacetum coccineum. Lineage (NCBI taxonomy): Eukaryota > Viridiplantae > Streptophyta > Magnoliopsida > Asterales > Asteraceae > Tanacetum > Tanacetum coccineum. The sequence goes on from BQNB010102261.1 coordinate 15,588, forward strand.
TTATATAATTAATTATATACTTTTGTGTTACATACTTTCCAACTAATTAAAATACCACATTTCCTTCACAAGTCTTTATATCATATGTTTTATATATAATAGTGTCCATAGGCCTAAAATTTTTCTTCGTCAAAAATGTTCAAGAAATCACAAGATCCATTTGTTGTACACACCTTATTTATATTATGGAACTTTCATTAAGTAGACTTAACTACTAGTTTATACATGAACTTTTTATACTTTAACAAACATGATACCATACTAATTCCCATTATATCATGATATTATCAACTACATAACATATGTAAAAGTGTTCAAAATCATAATCACAAGTAAAAACTCTTTTTACATGTTTAAAAGTCCTAAATGGTGATTTTTGTTATAAAGAACTTATATACACATAAAATGATAAATGTAAAGACATAAAGAGTTTTAGATGACCTTATGATGATGTATGATGATAACCAACACAATCTAAACCCTTGTTTAGATGAAAAACCAAAGCTTACAAGCTTAGAAAACCCTAATTCTAATAGAAACCCTAATCTTGCTTTATCATTGCTTAACCCTTGTACATGCCTAAACCAATCCTTCTACCCATCCTTTGGAACATTCTTAGAAATATGTAGTATGTGTATAAATGTTATATATAAAATTTGTATGAATTTAATGTGTGTTTGGTTTGAGCCGTGGGCTTAAGCAAAAGAAAGAGAGAAAAGATAAACTTTTCACCTTAGGAAATGAAGTGTATGTGTTTACTTATCTTGTTGCTAGCTTATATATGTCAGACTTGTAAAGGATTTGCATAGAAAAGTTTTGGGACACAAAGAGGGTTTCAAAGAAGTCTTTGGTCAAAAGAATGGGAAGTATGGCTAGGTTTAATGGCAAGTGATGTACAAAAGACCAAGTGGTGAAATGTAAGATATTTATTTTGTATCTTTCATCCCATATCTGGTTTTATATGTATATATGTGATGTTATTTTGTAAATTTTGAGTATTGGGTATAATTGTGGGTATTTGTGGAAGCGTAGAAAAGTTTTGGTGGTTCCGGGTATGCCTAAACGTATTTTATCGCGAAACGTAAACGATTTACGTAACCAATAAAATAAAATGAACAAAGTTAATAATTATTCTCAAAATAATTACTTAACACTTGCTTGATGTAAACATTTAATTGTTTGACGCCCGTTTACATTGAATGATCATTTTTAGCTTACGCGATTTAACTTAACGATTACGATTTAAAGTAAACGCGTATAATACTAAAAATACATAGTGAATTTATTGACGACGTCAATGACCCTAAAACACGGGGTGTTATAAAAATTCTTTATTACACCATTTACCCTTAACTTCTCAAAGTTACACTTTTAGTCCTTTTAGTTTCCAATTTTTACACTTATGGTCCTTATACTTGCAAATTATATTTCAAGTCCACTAAGTTTCCCAAAATGTCAAAAAACAATCCTTCAACTTATAACAATAGTGAATTGGCAGATTTAACCCCTATGTTTCCGTTTTGACACTTTTAGTCCCTTAACTTGTAAAAATTGCATTTTTAGCCCGATTAAGTTCTAAAAAGTGGCAATAGGTTTTATTAAGTTCAAATAAGTGTTCTAACCTTAAATAAGTTGTTTTTACTTATTGGCTTATACAATAAGTCATAAGCCTAGTAAATGGGCTTTTGGGCCCATTAAGAGTCCAATAAGTATTATAAGAGTGTAGGCTTGACCTACTTAGGTCCATTATCATAATAAGCTTCCAATGTGATTATACTTTCTGTTTTAGCTTAATAATAAGTTGTGTTGCCCTTATTGGGCTTAAGTCGGCCCAATAGTGAGTTGGAAACTCACTGTTTTGTTTTCCTTATTCTTGTTTCGTGACCACTAACCTTAAGTCAACCAATAAGCTTTTAGGCTTAAATAAGCTCATTTAAGCTACCCTATTTTCATGCAGAAACATATTTAGACACTACGTCGCTTTCTTAACCGAGCCAACCATTTGCATGACAATTTTTACGTGTGGAATCATTAAATATCAAGCTTAAACGTTTCATGCAATTGTTATTCTTGTTTTTTAGTCCAAGAGATGTCAAGTAAGCTTATGATTGTCTAGGGATGATTTATGTTACGAACGAAGGTTATGTTAAACGCCACACAAGTCGATATAACAAACGAAACAAAACAGAAAAGGAACGGGTTACGAATTTGTAACCCATTTAACTTAACACAACGTGTCTAACACGTATAATCATGAAATGAAGGATGGTTTAGAATGAGTGTCGACTTACAAAGGTCCTAGAGTGAGGAGAAATGAGATAACGAGCGTCGAGTGTTAGCAACCCGAATGGAAATCCCGTTTAGCTTCCTTAAAAGAGTTAATCCACTTGGCGTTCTTACAACCCGAACCTTTATAAAACCCTCTCCTTTGCCTTGCTTCTTTGTAGCTAATCCCGATACTTAGGAGACGTGATAGTGAGGGAGTGTGTGATAGCAGATGGTGGTTTTGAATTATGCAACGAATGGGAGAGGAGTGAAGTAAGGATGTGGGTTTACTGTAAGGGCAACGAATGAAGTAACCAAATGGGTGAGTGAGAGTTAGGGACGAATGCAAGAGAGAGTGAGTTGGGGAGAAAAGTGTTCACAGTTGGGTTGTGTGTTTATGTTCCTAGCACATATCTTATGTAGGAAAGGTTAAATGCTTTAATCTTAAACTTACCTTGGTTAGGGGTGGGTTAAATGGTACAAGATGTAAGAAACTTGTAAGTCTCTTCCTCATCTCCATGCTTAGGGGACAACTAAGATTATGCCAAGGACATCAAGACAAGACATTCACTAGATACATATGCCCTTATGGTACTTGTGTTTAGTTATTAACCACCTTTTGTACAAGTTTAATAGGTTTAGTGGTTAAGTTAGGGCTAGGTTCAAGTACTTAGCTAGTGACTTGGAGTTTTAAGCTCACATTTGATTCTCTTATATTACTTGACGTGAACAAGAGAAAGGAAAGAAGATCAAGATTGATCTTATGTAAGATTTTACTATATTCTTAGTACCAAACCTTAATGAGCTTATACTTGTACAAGATTTATGCTAGATTTCATATGTTAAACCGTCCTTGTTAACGTGAAGAAATGGGGACAAAATATCAAAACTAGATTTTGTGAAAGATGTTACTAGTCACTAAGTACACATCCTTAATGAAACAAAGTTCGTACAAGATTTAGGGAAGATATGTGTATGCTTGTCTTGTACTCATGTAGGTGAGTAGGTGGCAAAAGTCATGTTTTGTTTGTAGAGTTGTTATTAGATACCTTGTACATTTTCATTAATGAATTAGGGTTTGTACAAGGCTTTCCTAAGTTTAAATTAAGCACATATTGGTTAATATTCATAGTGTAAAAGGAATTAATTTGTTTACAAGTGTGTTAGGGTGTGACCGGCCCTATGAGGGTTAATAATACAAAAAAATAAGTTAATTTTTGTGTTAAGGGTATAAAAGTGAGCATTGGTTTGAGTATAGATGAGTTTAGGTGCTTCCGGGTATGCCTAAACGTATTTTATTGCGAAACGTAAGCGTTTTACGTAACCAAAAAAAATAAAATATGAAAAGTTTAATAATTATTCTCATAATAGTTATATAACACTTGCTTGATGTAAACTTTGACTTGTTTGATGTCCGTTTACGTTCAATGTTAATTTTTAGTTTACGCGATTTAACTATACGACAATAATTAAAAGCGGACGCATAAAATTCTAAAAATAAATAATGGAATAATTGAAGTCGTAAACAACCTGAAAATGAGAAATGTTACACAAATGATTTACAAGATATAACATAACTACACAACTATACCAACTACACTATAACACTTCTTGATTTGATGATAAGAAGTATTCTTCTCTTGCACTTGAGGAATTAAGCTTGGATCACTTAGAAACAAAGCTTTATGATTAAATGATCAAAGGAATGAAATGAAGTATATAAACTGATTTAGAACATAAAGAAAGTGTGTGTAAAAGGTGAGAAAATCAGTGAGGAATAGTCTAGTATTTATAGGCAAGCTGTGACAAAAAAACACGTGGTCGGTCCCCTTAATTAGGGTGCCGATCCCCTTAAAATTAAGGGGGCCACCCAATATAATTAAGGGGGCCGCCCATGCCTGACGCTCTCTTTTTTGTCTTTTCTGGGGGAGGTGTTTTCTGGAACATTTCTAGCCGTTTTTTGGTAGAAAATTTGAATTCAAAGTATTTATCTGAATAAAACAATTCTTTTAAATCTAAAAATGTTCTGTAAAAGATATTAAAATGTTTGTGTCATTTTTATAAAAAGTGTGAGTTTAAATAAAAAATCATTTGATCATAAACTACATTAAGCATTTATTTATTCATACATTTAAGTGATTAAATTTTCAAAATAAAAACTTACTACTAATTACTTGTTTA
>BQNB010102262.1:0-16246 GCA_026074375.1 Tanacetum coccineum
TTCTTAAAGGGGTCGGGTTGCGGGTTATTTTTTTTCTTTCAAAACCCGATAGACCCGACCCGATACGCCCCAAACCCGACCCGATAACCCGATTAACACCCCTAGTTCCAACCAACAAAAGAGGAATGCAGATACATGAATTTTACGCATTAAACTCCTTTGCCGCCGTCACTTCAACAAGTACCCTTGCATATCCTTATAAATAAGACATTTTGAAACCCACACAGAGTCAATTTCCACTTTTCACATCCTTTCGGAATCAACTCCTCATCAAATATTACAACATCTCTATCATCTTCAGTGCTAGTTGGGATTAGGTTCACCTTATTATTCAGTACTCTCAAATCATATAGGAATTCTAACTTGACGCTTTGAAGACCTTTTTCTATTCGACATTGTTAGAACACATTTAATTATCTATATACTGTCTAAAGGTCATTTGATATACGATGCTTTTTTTCGTGGTTTTGGACTTTTGGCATTTGTCCGGCCCATAACTTCTTTCTCCGGCCCAAAATCAATATAAAAATATTACGTTCAAACTATGTGACAAGTTACGAAACTACGTTAAACTTTTAGTTATTTACAGATTTTTTTATATAACTAACTTTATTTATCAAATATACAACATATATCTACCGATTCATTCATAAAAAAAATATACCATTGAAAAATCTTCCAATTGCGAACAATCTAACATACGTACGATTTTATAATGTTAAAGTATAATTTATATTTTCGAAAAGAAAAAAAACTAGGGGTGGAAACGAGCCGAGCCGAGCGCGAGCTCGGCTCGTTTATATATATAAAGCTCGAGCTCAAGCTCGTTTCAAGCCTCATATTTTGAGCTCGAGATCGGCTCGTGAAAATTTTCACAAGCTCGAGCTCAGCTTGGCTCAACTAATCTATATGATGTGTTGAAGAAAACAAAGTTCAAATGAAGCTCGGCTCGTTAACCACACAAGGATCGAGCTCGTTTACTTCTTTTAAGATTGTTTATACATAATTATACGTATAAATATAATATATACGTATATATTTCTAGAGCTCGTTTAGGCTCGCGAGCCTACTCGATCTTTTTGTATAGAGCTCGGGCTCGATTTCGTTTGTTAAATGAGCTTAAACTTAGGCTCGAGCTCGGGCTCGTTTAAGCTCGGCTCGTTTGAGCTTTTTACCTATCCTGAGCTTTTCACAAGCAGTTCAGCTCGTTTCCACCCCTAAAAAGAAATTTCAAACACACCCCTAAACTAATTAATAACTTTAAAATAAACCATAAATGTCAAAGACGTGTAATAAAAATTTTATCAATAACTAAAAACATTACATAATTTATCCGTCAGGTATAAAAACCTTTAACCAAAGCAAAATTAATATTAATAAAAAAACAAAACCTTTGTAAATAACACAAATCACCACTAATTAAAAAAAATTGATTTGGCGTTGATGTGATAGTTTGATTTAATCACTTTGTTTGGTCGGATTATTATTAGTCTAACCAAAGTGGTGCTGAGAAACTCACCATCCACCTCAGCGTCATATCAGACTCACTCACACTCATCTTTCACTTGTAGTGGTCACCACTCACTCACCATAACTCACATTTTATTAAAATACCTACTTTATATCAAATAAATCCACTAAATACTCCACACACACTCATAGCCAAAATAAAAAATAATAAAAACACACACACTCACACCACTCACGAATGGTGAATGACCACTCACACACAAACTCACGCGTGAGTTTTGTGGATGGAGTGGCAAGTCACTCGTGAGTAGCATACTCACTCGTGAGTTGAGTATCCACTCCGTCTAGCCTTAAGAGAAATTGACACGTTTTGATTTGGGTTTTAGTGAAGTGGGTTTTGATTATGTGTGTACATGTGTTACCCATATTTTCTTTCTTCTAAGTTTGGAGATATGTTGAAATTTTGATATCGATTTATGTTTGTATTGTTTCAATTTAGATTTTAAATAGAGTTAATGACATGTAATAACAACATATTCTTTTCATTTGTTCACTTATGAGATATAAACTCAAAAAAGTATCACAATACCTATAAAAAATTTAAATTTTGGTTTATTGCCATTCATATGCTTACGTGTCTTTACACGCAACCGACTATACAAGTTAAGTTGAATACATGAATTTTTTTATTTTAAGTTAACTACATGAAGTTAGGTGTTTCAAAATACCTATTATATGTTTCAAAATATCCATCAAACTTTCTCAAATGTTCACTTATCAGACATGAACTCAATCTAACGTGAATCATAACGGTACAAATTTATGATGTGGCATGTACATTTGTCAGCTCATGTGAATTTTTGATATAAAAAACGGGTTTTTTGATATTAACCCAAAACAAACAAAGTTTGATGGATATTGTGAAACTTTTTTAGGTTTATATATGATAAGTGAACACATAGGAAAATGTGCTGCGAATAATTACATGCCATTAACCCTTTTTAATATACTTAAAAAAATTGACTTTGAATTTTTTTTTAAAGGATTGTGTACTTGACTTGATAAGGTTAGGTTTGTTTGTTGTTGATGAGGTTAGTTTGGGTTGATATTTTTAGTATTAGTGTTAAAAATAAAAAAATTTATAAGAGAAAATTAAATAAGAAGAAAATAAGAGTATAATTATGGTTGAGGGTGTGGGTAAAGCTTTTTCTTCGCCACATCAGCTCTACATCATCAAAAACCACTCTTCGTAATTTTTTTCTTCAACTTTCCTTTAACCATTGCAGCACTCTCTTTCTCACTCATCTAAAAATGTTACAAACTCGGGTCGTGATGAGTTGGTTTTTGCGGCATGGTCCGGATTGTTAGTTATCTTGGGTCATTGGGTGGTTGAGTATGTATAAGTTTAAGTCTCTAGAGCTAGAATTTGTGGTCAAAGTGTTGTTTAGTGTCATAAAATAGCAATGTTTTAAAACCGGTTTTTGGTTGACCATGTCGAGTGGCGGGTCAAACCGGTCTTCAATACACATAAAAATCACAACAAATCATGTTATTAAACAAATATAGAACTTGTAAAAACCAATGCCAAACACATATAAACCTTGGAAATCAAACACTAAACATACATAAAAAAAAAGTTTGCCAAACATACAATCCGATAAAAATGCATACAATATAATAAGAACACAAGTTCCAAACTTCCGAACGACATTACAACTAGGTTATTTTGCAATCGTCTGATAATACTATTGTGAATTGAGAATTATATTTTTTTAGAACATTTAAAAGTACGAAATGATTTCCTCAAGGAGATGTGATATAATGTTCTATGTGCTGAACGTTTACTTTACTATATAAACATTTTGGATGGAAATTGATGACATTGTTAGTAGAGGTGGCAAATCTTACCCATATTTTAATTTATGGGCTTTTTTTAAGTGATGGGGCATTTTTTGCACATGCCCATTTTAGCCTGTGCCCGTTTTGCCCGTTTTAGGCGTCTACCAGCCGGAGCTAAAGTGTTGAGTTAATAGAAATATAGGAATCCTAGTCATGTACAAATCACCCACTAATGCTCACATTCATAATTATAAACTTGAAGATATAATATGTGTAAACCCATTTAACAAAAGGCTAAAAAGATCTAACCCTTGTTTTTCTCAGGTGAAACTAGTGAATCCTTGGTGTCAGGTGACTTGGGATACGCTAATGAAATCAGCGCGCGCCTAACTTTGTCTCTTTTATCAGCACTTAAAACTTTTGTGACACTTTTCACTTTTTTGGGAAGTTCACTTTTCGGATAATTGAAATTTTGATTGGAATTCATTCGAAAATTAAGATATATGAATTTTCACTTTGGAACCCATATAAAAGTTTTACAAATTCAAAATATTTGAAAACCTAATTTTTCGGATACATAAAACCTTTATCCGAAATTTTAGATATCTGAAATTCATAAATCATATTTTCGTTTTAAGCCTCCGAAAGACACGGGATGACCTTGAGTTTAAACCCCTAACTTAAAAAATCCTCAAACTCAAACATAACCATAAACAACATAATATCACAAACGTTTAAGTTATTTAACTAACTACCAAACAAATGATTTATCTTTCAACTCCATTGATTCAACCATAAATAATGGCAGCTTATTAAATAGTGGTGTCTGGGCCCCACCGCAACAACGGTTTCAACGTTTGCGAACATATACCAAGGTTTGATTTTTAGCAATTAATAACAATGTTTTGAAAACCGGGTTTTGAATCGACCCGGTCGAGTCACCGAGTCACCGGGTCACCGGGTTACCGGTTCATGTTTCCTTTTAAATCTCTATTATATATAATTTATATATATATATATAAGGAGATAGGTTGTAGAGAAAACCATATTTTGGTAGAAAACCAAACAGATGCACTGAAAAAACCAAACGGATGCCTAAATTTTTTCAGGCTATATAAAGGATTTTTCAGTGCATCCGTTTAGTATTTTTAGTGCATTTGTTTGAGTTTTCTAGGTTTTCCATCCGTTATTAGTGGTTCTCCGATCCCACTTGCTATATATTATTATATATATATATATATATATATATATATATATATTTTAATCATATATATTTATAATTTATAATATTATTGGAATCGATTGAGAAGAGTTTTAGATTGAGAAGAATGAGAAGCAATCTTGACCCTTTATCTCACCAAGCATACACAAGGGTAAAATCGATATTTTGCGGCACTCATTAATATCTTTCATTCAATTTATTGACGTGATTATATTTTATTCTACCCCACCAAAGTGATCATCGTCCCCCGAAATAAATTACTAGTCTTCATTTAGATTTTGATCTATTTTGTCTTATGTAAAAAAAACTAGTTTTTCTTTTTGTGTGAAACAAGATCAGATTTTCATTATGAATATTGTTCATTGCTTCTTATGAGACGCCATATGTAGCATTTTATATTCTTAAATATGAACCATTATTAGCAGTGGCGGAACCAGGAAGTTAGAGGACGGGGGGCAAAAAAAAATTTCTTGACAAAAGTCGTTTTGCACACAAAGATGAAGACGGAGATATAAGGTTTTTACACTGTTTTGCTTTAACATGGGGGCAATTTGATTTTGTGGTGAGGTGCACTTTAAAAAAAGATCAATTTTACACTAAAAATCGATGTATTTTGGCGAATTATGGAGGGCACCCCCCTACTTACAAAGTGCTTCCGCCCCTGATTATTAGTAGTATGTTTTTTGAATCAACTTGATAACAAGAAATTGTCGTTGCATCAATTTTTATGTAATATTGATTCATTAATTATAACATTGTACACATATTAAAAAATATATTATATCCTCATAATTTTTTTAATGATTCACTAATCCATTTATGATTCACTTACATGACTTTGGTTCATATTTTGACACATGATTCACAAAAATCACTCACTTTTTATTCATTTTACTAAACCATAGATGATTCACAAAAGAAATACCGTCATTTTTTTAATGATTCACTATATACGAAAAATGTATATATTGATTCAAACCTATAAAATGATAGTTAATCATGGACTAATAGAACATTACTTTTAAGGGCTAATGACTTAAAAAAATCTTTCTACTTGATTTTTTTTGTCTTTGTGTGTAGCATCTTTTTTTTTCATATTCTGTCATAAAAACTTCAAAAAAGTAGATCATTGTGTGTATTTTGTCGACCGTTTTACCCTTGCATTTTCCAAATTTTCGAAGGGTAAAATGGACATTTTTACATGACAAAATTGTCACAAAATTACTTACATTGATCGACTTTTGAAGTTTTGATGACCAAATAGGAAAAAAATAACAGATGACTACACACAAAGACAAAAAACGTCAAGTTAGATGACTTTTTAAGTCCATAACTCAAATCAACAACTATCTCACATTCGCCTTTGACGGGACTTGAATCGACAACCTCTTTGCTGGGGACATACCCATATAACTTTCGCCTTTTACGACTTTATTTAACTTTCTAAATATAGTCTAACTGTAGTCTGTAGTTACTGTTATAGCCTAGGGGTGAGCAAAAAAACCGAAATAACCGAAAAAACCAAAAAATCGAAATCGAACCGAACCGAAAACAATTGAACCGAACTAATAACCGAACCGAATTTGTCAAAACCGAACCGAACCGAACTATGAATTTGGTTCTCGGGTTGGATATGGGTTTGACAGTCTAAACCGAAAACCGAATTCATATAAATATATATATCTTTTATATATTTTATATATATAAAAAGATCAATAAAATTTTATATACTCCCTCCGTCCCTAAATAAGTGTCTACTATTGACTTTCGAAGTCATTCATCTTCAACTTTGACCTTAAATTATTTTGATTGTGTTGTATAATACTTGATGCAAAATATATGAATGGATTGAGTTTTCAATGTATTTTCATGGATATGATTTTCATCGAGTATTATATAACACAAACAAAATAATTTAAGATCAAAGTTGAAGAAAAATAACTTCGAAAGTCAACAGTGAACACTTATTTAGGGACAGAGGAAGTACGTTTTATCTGTTATAAAGCAAAATAACTTACATGGTTAAACCATAACAGATGTTACAAACTACAAAAGGTATAATCGTAACATCCTTTTTAATAAAATAATAGTGCAATACTATTAATTATTGTTATACTACAAATTTTAAACAGGATCACGATTTTTCTTTTTCAACTCTATAACATATGTCACTCATGGATTCGGGAATTAGCTAATATAAGAAAGGAGTATTGACTTTCACATATAATGAGGGTGACATGAAGGTTTGTGTGTGTGGACGAGGAAAGATGGTGCTAATAAAACATTCGTTTTATGTACGTAACTTCAATCTAATGCATGTTGTGCCCTCAAAAATTTTGAAAAATTATGGCACGTTACTCTTTCTCAAACTTGTTGCTGAATATATTGCATATCGATAGAAATATTCTCATGGCATAAATAAGTAAGCGTAACGAAATTTTATCTTGTTTAATACAAATTAAAACATTATAGTGCAAGTATCATAAATTTATTGTGCGCGTCCATCTATAGATAACCTTCAGTTTTCTAAAATCTACTTACTTTTTTTAGAAAGAAAGTATTTAGCATTAATTAACACATATTGTGATGCAACATGCTTATTCAACACAACTGAAATTTAATATTTTAACGTGGTATGAGATGTAAGATCATGGAACACCAATATAAAACTTGTAGAGAGAAACAATTTGAGGGCACCTTGATGAATCAATGAACAAGTTGATCACAATGATTTATCATAAACTTTATAGAAATGAACCGTAAACCTCAACAAAATCATGCCAGTTTCTTTCTTCGTTGTATCGACCTATGTATCTCCCCTCTCTTGTAATGTTATAATGCAAATAACATGTTACAAAACAACGACGCATTATGTATTTTCAAGTGTCTGATATGAGAAATTAGAGAGGGTCAAGAAGTTCATATTAGGTAATCTTTACAAATGAGAATACTATTTATAAACCTCTAATTATTACATTTAGAGAGTTAATGGTTAGAGAGTTACAAATATGCATGACCACATTAATGGCATTGACCAAATTCTTAAAACATTTGTGGAATGGTGTTTCGATAGGTAATTATTTTAACAAGCTTTCAAAGTATGTTTAGATATGCCCTTGAACGTATAGTAGGCAATACTCAAAATGGATGTTAGTCAAAACAATACTAATTGGTCATCAGTATCTTAAAAAAGCAACCAAAAACACAACAAGCAACGATTTTTAACGTTCAAGTTTCAACCTTTTTGTTACTTACTTGTTCTAAACGCGTTGTAGGTACATAAAAACACACTTTAGTTCATTTCATCATTTAAAAGTCAAGCCTTTGTGTTTTTATGTCTAGAAAATGAGCCGCGAGTTTAGAAACAAGGAAATAAGAAAAAATAAGCTACAAATAAGCCAAACACAAATACAAACACCCTTGGTTAGCTCTGATGCCACATGTTAAGCATAAAATTCACTAGCTAAACCATGATCTGAAAGTCGGGGAGGCCAAAACAAGAAGCTAGACATTTCTAGAAAGAGAAATAGATAAGAGAAAAAAGATGGTATATTAGCTTCGAGAGAAACTAATACACCAAGTGAATGTTAGTCTGATATTATTCATGATCATTATTTATAATGGTAAAACTCTAATACTCAAACCCACAAACCGGGCTTTGGCCTAATTATCCACTGATATTTTTCATGATCATTATTTATAATGGTAAAACCCTAATACCCAAACCCACAAACCGGGCTTGGGCTTAATTATCCACTAATAGTGAAATGGAACCTCACCCCGCATTGGAAGTAAGGAGGAGATATTTACAGCCAAACACAATCTAACTTAATACATATGACAATACTAGTTCTTGTGTGTTTGGCTATATTATCTAAGTGTAACTCCGTAAATGACACTCGCATTTTGAGGCTAACACATTTCTTATGATTTTCTTACTCTGTAACAGCCAACACTTAAAGATTATGGATGTGGACATTCTGTATGGAAGGATGAGCTCCAGCTCCGTCAAATTGGTTCTTCGGTAAGTGTATTGTTCCCTTGGTGAAAATACATTGCCTTTATCAAAGTGTAAATATTTGTGATTGTTTGATATATACAGGGTAGGAAGAACTGCAGCTATAAGGTCTTCTCCTGGACAATCTGGATGTGCACAAAGTCTCGAAAAGGCAGAGTGCTGAAATTTCAAGCTCTTGGCTCTAAAGATACCAGAGGCAACACTACATATGAAAAGGCTGATGACCACATGTTGGAACATATGTGTTTTATTAACAATTGAATATTGTATGTATCCCACGTAAACAAATGAGTGAAAATAATATGGGTTTATAAATCTTGAATTGACAAGTTATGGGTATAAACATAAAATTTGCGTAACTTAGTCTTAAATTCAAGCATTAATTATTAGTTAATATTATTGATATATATATATGTGTCGACCAAATTATGTTAATAATATTAATTCATATTAATGGAAGAGTAGTGTTGGTTATTGACATACTTGCGTCATATTTGTTGGTTAATGGAAAAGTCATGTTTGAAACGTTATATTTCTTTAATATAACTATTAAATGTTGTGACTATTAAATGTTTCTCTTAATTAAAACTAAGTGACATGAATCGTGTCTATTTAACTAATTAAAGAGTCACAACAATGGCTATAAATGCCATCTCCATTCTAACGTTTTTCATTGATTCAATTCAATACATACAAAATTCATAAACTTTGATGTTCATGTGAACTTTATGTACGCTGCGTAAAGTTTTATTTTTGAGGTCGAATCCTGAGAAGAAATTAGTCACGAATCACACCAGCATAAATAGTAGGGGCTATTATTCTTTAAGGACAGTGATTATCACGTCCTCAATTTCGTTCAAATTATTAGTAGAAATCTGTTATATTATAACACCACACATGTCACGTCATATGTAATACTTCATGAGCTTTTAAATGACATGAAAAAACTTGGTGTGGAGTAGTTTTTCATTTAGCCGATAAATTAGCATTTTAAACCGTCGTTTAAATTTGTACTTGACTTTATGTTAAACATTTTACTGATAGATTGTTTATATACTACGGTATTAATTGCTTTGCCCAATCAGTTATAGTGATAAACTTTATTTGATGATATAATTGTGTTTGCCATATAGCGTACGCGATTAATTAGTTTAACATTAATCTCGGTATGTGATGCATTAAATTTTTTTGAAAACAAACGCAAAACATTGTTTAGATTTGTATTTATTTTTCTATTTAGTAATTTTGCGATAGATAAATGCACTTATTGTCATATCGACTAATTGCTTAAGGGCCAAAAGCAATCATACTAGAAAATCGACTTTATTACTAATTCAGATATGACTGTATTTAACATACCATTAGACAAAAAGTTGTCTCCATCAAATTCAAGCCATCTCTAAGTGTAGCTACTAGCTAGCATCAAATTCATGAAGCTCTAATTGTGTTTGCTTTGAGAAAGGCTCGATCACCTTGTAGATGTTTCCCTGTTGTTTTGTATGGCCATTGCCCATTGGGTATGTCTTAGGTCAGTCTCTCATGCTTCTGTGTGACCGTTATATTTTGTTTAATAAGAGCTCGCTTATTTACTTAAATATATAGCCTCTAAAATTCATAAGAAGACTAGTTATATTTTGTTCTTATTAATACTTTTATAATACAAGTAAATTACTCTACAATACAATTCCTGGGGGACCCAACCCACCCATAACCGGGTCTCATTAAATGTTTTTGACCCGGCATTTAATGAGGGTTTTTTCCTCATTTTTTTTTTTTTACATTTGTTTTTTTTTACCATTTTTTTTTTCTCAAAAACTTTTTTAAAAAAAACTTTCTTTTTTTTCCTCGGAATACCCTCTCGCGCTGTTTGAGCCATCGGTCTGTTTTTTTATAAATAAAACTTTAAGTTTCCTCAAACCTCGCGCTCCGCTAATCGTCCCGTTCTTTTTTTTTCTCAAAAAATTTTAAAATAAAATTTTCCTTTTTTTTTCTTGGGAATACCTCATCGGCACTAGTGGAGTCTTCGTCTGTTTTTTATGAATAAAACTATTAAGGTTTTCCCTCAAACCACGCGTCCGCTAGCTCGTCCGTTCTTTTTTTTTTTCCTCAAAAAATTTAAAATAAAATTTTCCTTTTTTTTTCGGAATACCCTCAATCGCACTGCTGAGTCATCGGTTCCGTTTTTTTATGAAAATTTTTTTTTTAACATTGGTTTTTTTACATTTTTTTTTCCTTTTTTTTTCTCAAAAGTTTTTAAATATAAAACATTCCTTTTTTTTTCCTCCCCACACACACACCCCCACCCCCCACACAAAAAACCACCCGAGGTTTTTCTCAAAAACTTTTTAAAAAAAAACTTTCTTTTTTTTCCTCGGAATACCCTCTCGCGCTGTTTGAGCCATCGGTCTGTTTTTTTATGAATAAAACTTTAAGTTTCCTCAAACCTCGCGCTCCGCTAATCGTCCCGTTCTTTTTTTTTCTCAAAAAATTTTTAAAATAAAATTTTCCTTTTTTTTTCTCGGAATACCCTCTCGCACTGTTGGAGTCATCGGTCTGTTTTTTTATGAATATTTTTTTTAACAGTTGGTTTTTTTTTACCAGTTTTTTTTCCTTTTTTTTTCTCAAAAAGTTTTTAAAATAAAACTTTCCTTTTTTTTCCTCGGAATACCCTCTCGCGCTGTTTGAGTCATCGGTCTGTTTTTTTATGAATAAAACTTTAAGTTTCCTCAAACCTCGCGCTCCGCTAATCGTCCCGCAACGGCGCGCGGTCGCCAGTTTTTTTTTCCTTTTTTTTTTCAAAAAATTTCTAAAATAAAATTTTCCTTTTTTTTCCTCGGAATACCCTCTCGCGCTGTTTGAGTCATCGATCTGTTTTTTTATGAATAAAACTTTAAGTTTCCTCAAACCTCGCGTTCCGCTAATCGTCCCGTTCTTTTTTTCCCTCAAAAAATTTTTAAAATAAAATTTTCCTTTTTTTTTCTCGGAATACCCTCTCGCACTGTTGGAGTCATCGGTCTGTTTTTTTATGAATAAAACTTTAAGTTTCCTCAAACCTCGCGCTCCGCTAATCGTTAGTTTTTTTTTGACCAGTTTTTTTTCTTTTTTTTTCTCAAAAAGTTTTTAAAATAAAACTTTCCTTTTTTTTCTCGGAATACCCTCTCGCACTGTTTGAGCCATCGGTCTGTTTTTTTATGAATAAAACTTTAAGTTTCCTCAAACCTCACGCTCCGCTAATCGTCCCGCAACGGCGCGCAGTCGCCAGTTTTTTTTTCCTTTTTTTTTTAAAAAAATTCTAAAATAAAATTTTCCTTTTTTTTCCTCGGAATACCCTCTCGCATGCATTAAATGGCCTTTTGCATTTAGTGTGCATTAAATGCCCCGGGTTGACCGGGGTGCATTTAATACACCGGGTCAACCCTACCCGGTCCGATCGGTTTTTTTTTTTAGAAAAAAAAAATTGTTTTGTTTTTTAAATACTCTCTCGCACTTTTTTAGTCATCGGTCTGTTTTTTTTATGAATAACAATAGAACTAACCACGCGCTTCAGGTGCATTAAGTTGCATTAAATGCACCGGGTTGACCCGACCCAACTACCCTCATTTTAATTTTTTATTTATAAAATACCCCTTTCCCCACTAGCGGTCGACCGTTAGTTTTTTTTTTAGAATGCACCAAAACAGTGCTTTAAACGACCACGGTTTCGCACGCCGACAACCTTCCTTTTTTATATTTTAAAAAGAAATGAAAAAAAATAAAATTATAAAAAAAATAAATAATTTTTAAAAAAAAAAAATAAAAAAAAAATAAAAAAAAAAAATAAAATAAAAAATAAAAAATAGGAAAAAAAAAATTATTAAAAAATATAAAAAAAAATATTTAAATGGAAAATAATTAAAAATGTGATAAAAAAAAAAAAAAAAAAAAAAAAAAAATAACAAATAATAAAAATAATAATAAATAATAAATAAAAAAATAAAAAATAAAAAAAAGAAAAAAAAAAAAATTAAAAAAAAAAAAAAAAAAAAAAAAAAAAACAAAAATAATTAAAAAGAAAGATAAAAATTAAAAAAAAAAAAAAAGAAAAAAATTAAAGAAATAAATGTAATAATAAAAATTAAAAAACGAAAATAGCCCCTCAAATATTTACGAAATACCCCCTCGCACTATGTGTTAAATTACGAAAACTACCCTCATTTTAAATTTTTTTTATAAAATATCCCTTTCCCCACTAGCGGTCGACCGTTAGTTTTTTTTTTAGAATACACCAAAACAGTGCTTGAAATCGGTCGTTACTTAACGACCGTTAATTTTTTTTTTTTTACAAAAATATACCTTCTAACACGTCCAACCGAAAACACCGGTCGCCAAACATCCCGCAGCGGAGCGCGGGTGAGCCTAACTTGTTACCTGTACAATAAAGAATGCACTTTGTTAATAAATGTTATGTAACAAATTACGTAAACAACATCAGGAGGTCAAAACATGTTGGAAAAAGTGTTGGTGAAATTATCATATTATTATTCGTTTTTATTGATATGTTTTTAAAGGAAAAAAATAGTTCGTGATTATATTTTATTCTAATTCTCAGACGCCACCAAACAGTGAAATTCAATAACTTTCTCATTTAATTTCATTTATGTGAATTCATTCTCTACTGCATTTCTAATCTCCGAAGTTTTCTCTATCAAACGTGCCCTTAAAGTAAGATACAACTTTTTAAGGTTGTAAACGTTCAACATGAACTGTTCGGTAAAATTTCCGTTTATGTTTGTTTTCGTTCGTGATTGTCCGATTATGCATTCGTTAACGTTCATTTATGTTCGTATATCATATATTTTTTTATATACTTTAAAATTTGTTTATTTAAACAGAACAACACTTAAAAAACACATTATTATATACTTAAAAAATATATGCTTATTTATGTTCGTTTAAAATCTTATAAAAAAACGAACAACATTAATTTCTTAATAAACGAACATGAAAAGAAAATACGTTTTTTTAAAGGTGTTCTTAATAACGTCGCTAGACGACAAAAGATCACCTTACGAAACCTTTGACCTTTACTTTTATCTTTAGCGATGACTACGTGGTCGCTATAAGTATGACGACGACTGAATTATCAGTCATGATCAACATTTAATTTCCCGCCGGAATGGATTTGACCCGCCAAACCTATCGCGACGAAGATTAACAATTGTTTATCAATTTCAAGTGCGTTTAGTATGCTTTATATATCGTTTTTGCTGATTTGGAAAATATGGAGTGGAAATGGGTAGGGAAGCCTGAAAATACGACTGCTAGCAGCCCGCATTTTAAAAACATGTCACCTATAGCGACCACATGTGGTCGCTATATAGGTCGTCACTATTGTATGCGGTCAAATAGTCAACAGACCTATAGCGACTACATATCCTCGCTATAGGTTGTCACTATAGATGTAAATGACGTATATGATGCCTTTTTGTACAAAGTGACAGAAAATACATTAGGCAAAATGTTCAATTGTTTTTCAAGTTTTTTTTATCCTAAAGGTACCTATAGTTAGGGGGTGTTTGGCTAAGCTTATATGATGGGCTTATAAGCTTATTAGCTTATATGTGTTAAATAAGTTGAAACTAAGTGTCTGGCTAAGCTTAAATGACTGGGCTTATGAGCTTATATAAGAGGGTTTTGATAAGCTTAAACTTCGTGGCTTCACTACAAAATAAAAGTCATTTACACTAAAGGTTTTGCTTACTAATGAGGTAAACAGTCACATAAACCATTTGTAACATTTGATGACTTTTTTTTTTTGAACGACAACTTTATTAAAAAAAACTAGCAAGGAGCTAGAAAGACATTACAAAGAAATAAGATAGGGGTTTTTTAACCAATACTCCCAAGAAAAAACCCTATTACATCTACTAGAACACCATAAAAAGGACCAAGAAACAATGTCATCAAAAATCGTCGAACGATTAGGAGGCGAAGCGTCAAAGACCAACTGATTTCGAAGCCTCCAAATCCGCCACCAAGCAACATAAAAAACACCTTCTAAAATAGACTTGAGACGGGAAGAAAGCCGAAAGGATAAGAACCAAGCATCCCAATCCGAGAAAGAACAAATCTCCTGCCAATCCAAATCCCACCAACGACAAATTTTACGAAGAACAACCCGAGCCACGTCACATCGAAAGAAAACATGCTGAACATCCTCCATAGCAGCATTACAAAGAGGACACAGATGGGAATCCAACAAAACACCTCTACGGCTAAGATTGACTCTAGTAGGTAACCTATCACGACGAGCACGCCAAGAAAAAACATTAACTTTAATGGGAATGAATTTTACCCATCTCGTTGCAACATCCGACGAAGGGAGAAACATACATGACGTAGCGTACAATCTTGGTTGAGTGGGTTGTATCTAGGTTGTGTATTGCAGCAAAGGCAATCATGATAATCGTAAATAACCCAAAACATGCAAGATGGATATCCTTTATTTGTTTTGACATAATCATCTCAATCAACCTGTGTGCTTACAAAAAAATATCAAACATTAAGAATAACGAACAAGACCAATTACGAGTATATATGTTTTTTGATAAAATACATTCCATTTTTCCAAATAACAAAAAGAAAAGAAATATAAAATACACATACTCCATATCAAGTTGAAGTGAAGGTGGCACTGATGGTGGAGGCGAATGTGGAGGCGGTAGTGGAGTGTGAGGTGATATTTGCAACGAAGTTTTCGAGTCATCAAACTTTGATCTACTGCTCATTCTCCTTCTTACTACAACGAAAAATCCAAAATGTTTGATGTAATGACTATCTATATACTATTTATATATGGGAAAATTTACCAAGAATACGTGTTTTTTGGTTTTATAATATCGAAGATGTGTCTAAGGTTTGTTACCAAAGTGGTGAGGGTTCATCATAAGTATATATATAACTGTACAGGTAAAATGCGTGTGTTAGCTCATAATTATACGTGTGTAATAAATTCCTCATAATTATACGTGTGTAAAGTAAAACGCATGTGTTAAGTAGAAATTGTGTAAAGTAAAACGTGTGTTTTAGCAAAAACTTTGAATTGATATTTAGATGTAATTATGAGAGTAATTTACATAAATAGTCTCCGTGTTTTAGCAAAAACTGCATCTACCGTCTCTGATATGGTTAACAACATTTAAAATAACAATAGTCGATGATAGTCTCTGAAATGAAAACAATATAGAAAGTAATGTGTCCTATAATTGATTTCTATAAAGGTATTAGACTCAACCAATCAATAGTATCGAGTGTACGTTTATTATCTTTTCAATTCTAAGTAAGTTTTTAGGAAATAATAACTCTTTTAATGAACTTTATAAACACTTAATTCCTTTTAAGAGAAAATATTGATTGTATTCTTCTATTTGTCTAATAAATCATTTCTATCAGAGACTATAATCGACTATTTTTCTTTTAAATGTTGTTAACCATTTATCAAGAACGGTTGATGCAGTTTTCGCTAAAACACAGAGACCAATTATGTAAATTACTCTCATAATTATATCTACATATCAATTCAAAGTAGAACGCGTTCTACTTTACACAATTTCTACTTAACACAAGCGTTTTACGCGTTTTACTTTACACGCGTATAATTATGAGAAATTTATTACACACGTATAATTATGAGCTAACACACGCGTTTTACCTGTACA
>BQNB010102263.1:11611-24286 GCA_026074375.1 Tanacetum coccineum
GATTTCTCAGTTAGGTTTGATCGCGGCTTATAATGCTAAACCCTAATTACGATTATGAAATAAAAGAAAGAAAAGAAATAAGAAAATCTTTTCTTACTAATCAAAACGATCAAGAATGAAATCCGAACACTTTTATAAATACACCCATTTTACCAAATACTCAATCCAGTTTTCCGCAGATGTATAAGATTTTTCATCAGTTTCCAAATTGTTTTAAAAAATCTCGCCAAATATGCATATGAACCAAAAAAACTTAAGTGTGAAGTAGGGGTGAGCAAAACCGACCGACGACCGAAAACCGACACAAACCGACCGAAACCGAAACCGACCGACACAAACCGACCTTACTCGGGTCGGGACTCGGGATGGGTTTTCCACGATGTCGGGACTCGGTTCGGTTCGGGACTCGGGATGAGTCGGGATCGCACAAAGAAAACCACACAAACCGGGATTACTCGGGCCTAACTCGGTTCGGTTCGGGACTCGGGATTAAATCGGGTCGGGATTCGGTTTGGGTTTTCCACGATGTCGGTTTCGGGATGAGTCGGGATCGGGTCGGTTTCGTCCCGATGCTCACCTACAAATTATGTTTGGTTTTATTCGATTCGGTTTTGATTTTCGGAGTAATCTGCTGCATGAGTAAGTGGGTATTTATAACCAAAAAACCAACCGACATAGTTTTTTAAAATAAACTACACCTGCGCAAATTTGAATACCAATAGCAGTTATTATGCTTTTAAATTACGGGTTTCGTTAATCTCTGCCCACTGGGCATGGATTAGTTTGTTTATAAAATAAATGTTCTAATTCATTTAACGTGTATTTAATGCATTTACTGGTCTATCTATACTACTTTATAATGGAAATTCTACCCATTTTTGAAATGTTAAAAGTAGGAATATTTTTGGCATCCTTTTGACATCTTTGCTCATATATAAACCTCACACACACCGAACTATCACATATCAAAACAAAAAAACACACATATCCTCTTATCTCTCTCTATCTCAATACCTATCATCTTTATCTCTCTTAGCCTATTAAACACACCCTAACCGCCGCCACCAACCTATGACTCAGCAAAATCGGAACCCTCCTCCACCACCATCCCTCCTCGCCACCGTCGTCGTCACCAGACCGCCGTCATTATCAAACTCGCCGGAAAAATCAAACTTGCCAGAAAAAGAGAAGCACCATTGAAACCACCACTCCGTTGTGAGCCCAACCATTCGTCGTCGACACCACCCGGAGAACACGCCGTCATCATCAAACTCGCCGAAAAAATCAATACTTTGCCAAAAAAGAGAAGCACCATTGAAACTAACCACACACTGTCCGTTTTAGAAGCCCAACCACACTCACATAAAAGAGACTCGCTCAAACTCACGGTCCATCAAAAGAGGTTTTTAAGATAAGAGGTAATTTTAGTGAGTTTTATAATATATTAATGACAAATATTTTTTGTTTTGAAGGATTTTGTTTTTATGAGATCTGTAATACACATGGTCACCGTTGTCGTAAATCAGAATGGTATATTCTTAAAGTTATAATATTGTATAAATGGTTATTTTGTAAATTTTGTTATAAAGTTTATCTTGTAGATTTTTGTAGAATCCCTGGGTAAAGCAGTCACCGCCGACTCTAAACCCGTAATCTCGTTCCGACGAATGACAAGTTATGTAAATTTGTAAAAAATTTGAATTTCGTTCACTGTGATATTTTTTAATAGTATAAATTGCGATCAATAAAATGTATCATGACTACATTAAATTGTATATTTAAATTATACAGGACATAAATGGCTAATTATATATAAATGACAATCATTGAATGTTATTGAAATATTCAACAAATTGTTGAAAACAGAAAATTCATTATAGAAAGTTTACTATATTAATTGTAGTCTAACTATATTCTAATTATGTTTTATGCATGATTTGAATAGTATCTTTGAATATGATACAAATGTTGTTTGTCAAGTTTTCATCGTGAGTGGTCTTCCGAAGATTTAGATAGTTATTTATCTTCTAGATTTTTGTAGAATCGCTGCTGTCACCACCGTCTCTATTGCCGGAATCTTCGCCGACGTTGACAAGTGTAATTTGTTATAATTTTGAATTTGTTCATTGTGATATTTTTAATTGTATAAATGGCAATCATTAAATGTTCTTGACTAAATTAAATTGTATATTTAAATTATACAGGACATAAATGACTAAATTATATATAAATGACAATCATTGAATGTTATTGAAATATTCAACAAATTGTTGAAAACAGAAAATTCATTATAGAAAGTTTACTACATTAATTGTAGTCTAATTATATTCTAATTATGTTTTGCAGGATTTGATTAGATCTTTGAATATGAGAACAAAGGATGTTGTCAAGTTTTCATTGTGGTGGTCTTCCGATGATTTAGATTGTTAAGGAAACGAAAATGTTGAAACTGAAAATGTATTTTAGGGAACCAAATGAAAATGTATTTTAGGGAACAAAATGGCAAGGAATTTGTTATAATTCTGAATTTGATCATTGTGATACTTTTAATTGTATAAATGACAATCATTAAATGTTCTTGACTAAATTAAATTGTATATTTAAATTATACATGACATAAATGGCTAAATTATATATAAATGGCAATCATTGAATGTTATTGAAATATTCAACAAATTGTTGAAAACAGAAAATTCATTATAGAAAGTTTACTACATTAATTGTATAGTCTAATTATATTCTAATTATGTTTTGCAGGATTTGATTAGATCTTTGAATATGAGAACAAAGGATGTTGTCAAGTTTTCATTGTGGTGGTCTTCCAATGGTTTAGATTGTTAAGGAAACGAAAATGTTGGAACTGAAAATGTATTTTAGGAAACCAAATAAAAACAAAAATCCTAACCACCTTCACAGAATCAAACTAAACCCAGATTCACACTTAACAACAAGAATGTAACATTTCGTATTTTCAGGTCATTTACGACGTCATCTATTTTGCTAATTATTTTTTTTCTCTCGTACGCGTTTGCTTTTAATTTTAAATAGTTAAGTTAAATCGCGTAAACTAAAAATCAACAATTAACGTAAACGGACACCAAACGAATTAAAGTTTTCGTCAAGCAAGCAATATATTATTTTTACGAAAGTAATAATCAACTTTTTATATTTTATTTTTATTGGTTGCGTAAAGTGATTACGTTTCGCAATAAAATACGTTTAGGCATACCCGGAACCACCAAAACTTTTCTACGCTTCAACAAATACCCACATTTATACCCAATACATAAAAGTTACAAAAATATATCATATATATCATACATGGGACGAAATTGTAGCAAATTATACAAAGAAATATAAGAAAAATCTTTCAACTAGTCTTTGTACATCTTTTGCTCATTAAATCTTACCATACTTTGTTCCCTTTTGACCATAGTCTTCCTTAAGACCATGAGATGTGTTTTTGACTAACTATTGCATTCTTTTTTACCAAGACTTACCATATATACATGCATACTAGAGATAGGAACTCATACAAGTAAAACACTTAACTAGAAAATCAAAAACTCTCCATTTCTCTCCTCTCTAGCTCACGGCATACCACAAAGACCATACTCAATCCATACAAAATTTTCTACAAACACTTACACATATTCCTACAACATATCTAAGATACCCCCCACCCACCCCCCCCCACACCCCCCCCACCCCCCCCCCCCCCCCCCCCCCCACCCCCACCCCCCACCCCCCCCCCCCCCCACCCCCCCCCCACCCCCCCCCCCCCCCCACCCCCCCCCCCCCCCCCCCCCCCCTCCCCCCCCCCCCCCCCCCCCCCCCCCCCCCCCCCCCCCCCCCCCCCCCCCCCCCCCCCCCCCCCCCCCCCCCCCCCACAATGTACATCTTCAACCTCATTAAAACTTATGTTTCTTTGACCAACCATTTTCCTTAAGACCCTCCTTATGTCTTAAGACTTTCCATGAAGACTTTGACTAGTCTTTGGGGTATATATAGGAAGCACCTAATAAGAAACACATACACTCTCAATTCTTAAGGTGAAAACTCACACATTCTCTCTTGTGCTCTCCTCAAAACCCACGGCAAACACCCCTTTTCTATAATCAATCCATACAATTTTATTTACCACTTATACAAGTATCTAGGAACATATCTAAGGTTATACAAAAAGGTTTGGAAGCTTGGTTGGGTGATTAAGAAAGGTTTAGCAAGATATAACAAGATTAGGGTTTTCATTAGAAAATTAGGGTTTCAAGAGTGCAAGCTTTGGTTTTATATCTAAACAAGGGTTTAGATACTTTGGTTCATCACACTACATCTCATTAAGGTTATCTATAAACCTTTATGTCCTTACTTTTATCATTTTATGTGTTTATGTGTTCTATTTAGCAATATCACCATTAGGATACTTTTAAACATGTAAAACATATTTCTACTTGTGGTTATGATTTTGAACACTTTTACATATGTTGTGTAGTTGATAATATCATGGAATAAAGGAATTATAAGTATGTTAACATGTTGGTTTAAGTGGAAAATGTTTAAGTATAAACTAGTGATTAAAAGTTAATTAAAGAAAGTTTATGATTTCATGTGAGATTAAAGACATTTGTGGGCTGTTGGATTTCGTATTTTAGACAGTAAGTTTAACATATTATAAAGATAATACACCTCATGACGATTCCAAAATGATAAGAAACTCGAAAAACGGATTAATAACGAAAAAGATACGGTAAAAACAAGTTATACGTTAATAAACGGAGTCGTAAAAGAATTTTTATAAAAACTTTTTATAAAAATTATTCAAACAGCAAGTTTGGTATTTTTAACAAATTATACATATTTTTAGGATTCCAAAATGATAAGAATCGTAATTTTTCAATTAATAACGAACGAGTTATGAATTTCGCGAGTTTACGACAATTAATACTTTTATAAAACTATTTTTATAAAAGTTACTGTTCATGACAGAAATAATTATTTTTGTAAACCTCATAAATAAGTAGAACTTTCAATTACGAGAACGTGCTCGAAAGAATCACTAAAAACGGAGCTATAACGAATAAAATATGACGTTTACGGGTTTTACGATAATTAAAACTATAAAAATAACTTTATAACTGGTGTGAACAGTAAAAAGTACTGTTCATCAGAGAATCAAAAACATGAAAATGTCAAATTATGATAACTCGTCCTAATACGAAAGCGTGGGCATAAGAAACGTCAAAATCGGGCTTAAAACGCGAAAGTTACGCCAGTTTTACTAAAACGGTAATTATAAACATTTTTACATATTAAACACAATTTTACCAAAACAATTAGATGGATGATTGAACTATAAAGAGACCTATATGAGGTATTAATCAAAGTACTATATTACTAGTGAGTTTCATAATGAGGCCATCCTCGGGGTTGCTATCGGACAGTTGTTGTATTTACAACGATATAAAGTGTCCTTAGCCTCCTCATAGACGTTCACTACATGACCTCTTTAATTTGATAGCCGTGAACGATAGAATGATGAGCAGTACGACCCATAAATAATCAAAGTGTTTAGTATTATAACGCCCTAAATTGGGATTAGTTGTAGTCCCTTCGGATTCTTTCCGTGACGCATTTATCTATAAGAATACTTGTTGATTACCATTGCATTCAAGGTGAGTTCATAGCCCCCTTTTATACAATTGTTTTTAACAAAAGTCTACGGGTGAATTACATTGCTTGTTACTAATTGAGACAACAAAAAGTTTATTCTAGTTTTTATTTAAAGAAGTTTAACAAAGTGATCAATCCATCCAGATTTCATCCTGAAATTATTGCGTAAGTACCTTATTGCTGAGAATGTCCCTACGTATCATGAACCGTTAATTATCTATTGTGAGTTGAGCCAAGGAGTGTTGTGGATAGATCTAATCGTGATTGACAATCCCCAGCCATACTTGGGTCACTAGTTAGATCAATGGTGTCATTTAACATTGAGAGGTGTTAGGTATGTTGGCTAGCATCCTATATTCTGATTAGGTGCACAAATCTAGTTAAAGGCTTCGGTGTCATAGCTTAGTGCAATAATAAACGTTTCGAGACTACTGAAATGTGTATTCAATAGTCTACTATTACTTCTCACTATTGTCCAACACCTTTTTACCGATAAACAAATGAATATACCACTCAATCCTTTGTGTTGACTTTTAGTCATGTAATTACAGGTCCTCTAGGGCATGAAGATTGAGGGGAGCCGGACGGAATCAATGAAGACGGATTCTGTGTTTTATCTAAATTCTATGGCAACTTTTATTAACTTTAAAACTTAATTCATGCTTTTGTAATATGAACTTTTTGTTTAATTAAGAATGTTTATACTTTTATACAGAGCAACAAATAAATCTACATATATTTCATCAACGTGACTTTAATAAATGCACAAGTACTACATCATATCATCAAATGCTTGCACAAAAATCATCCATATCTAAAAACAAAAATCCTAACCACCTTCACAAAATCAAACTAAACCCAGATTCAAACTTAACAACAAGAATCACACAAAAATCACAAGAAACCAAAACCCAGATCGAAAACACCATCTTCACAATCAGAACCCATATCCCGTCATCAAACCATCACCGATAACACTCAACAACCAAAATCCAAATCCCGATCAAACCTCCACTTCAATTCATAACAAAACTCAACAACTTCATGTGGTACAGACCCACGACAACAACATCTCAACAACAAACAAAAAATAACCAAATCCTAACCCTCATCACAATAGGATCAACAGTCACTGGTACCCTTCTGGCGACTACATCTTCAACGGCGGCTGTGGTGGAGGAACGATAGCTGTGGTGGAGGTAGTTAACAAATATAACAAACACAAAGATGTCAACAAACCTCAACTCACAAACCAAATCCTAAAAACACAAGAAACAATACAACCCAACATAAACAACCCACAAGAAATCATCTCACACCATTGTGACACAAGAAACCACGAACACACAAATTTTGTGGTGGGCGCTCAGCTTTAATTAAAAAACTGAGGAACAATTTATGATCGAAAAAGTAAGTTTCAGGTTTTTTTTATAGAAACTGATTTCGATAAGGTTGGTCAGGTTTATTGGAAATATAGTTGCAGTCAGTTTCTAGAGAGGAAACAGAAGAAAAATGGGTCGGGATCCTCAACGGAATGAAACCGAACAATTTTAGTCGGGTAGGTACATGCCTAGACCACTGTGGATCTCTTTGCAGATTTGGAAAAAAAATACGTGGATATCTAACCGGTCATTTGGGTGATATTATCACAAAACACTCAAGTACGTTGGTGTAATGTGTACAAAAAAAGTAAGTTGGTCATTACGGTACAAATGAGAAAGTAAGTTGGTAATAAATGGCGTTTACCCAATGAAAGTGTATGGCCATTAAAATGAACCTGTTTATGGATTCTGTTTATTTGGCCGACTCTTCACGATATATAGATAGTTACTTTACTTGTATCAAAATTTTAGCCACACATCAATTAATGGAAAGATACTTCAAGCATTTATATATTTCAGTGCACATGACATGTTCAACTTGAGACTAAGATGATGTTATTGGCTAGTTTAGTAGCGGGCTGTTAAATTTATCAGAAAGGTAATGGCCTAGCTCTTTCACGGCCAAGAACTTGTACACGCTCTCAAATATTTTTACCTTAACAAAATGTACGATTTTTCTATATATTCCTTATATTTTTTTTAGAAAGGCAACCATAAAACTCAGAGAAAAATATATTCCTTATATTTTTAAAACTCAGAGAAAAATAGTGATGTTACATTAGTATCATTGAAGAGGGGGAGTCTAATTTAGTAATGTCATTTGACCTTTATGTTTTCAAAAATGTATCATGTATGTAATAAACCTAGCTAATTTATGAAAGGTCAAAGATATTGGATAGTTCATCCTTCTAATGCTAATGAGTTTGAGGTAAGAAAGGTTGATGAGGGATTTGATGTGAACTTGGAGTCTAAAGCCTGTGGTATATTTATAAACAAAATACACGAGGTCCCTAATCCGTATGGCTTATGCGTTATCACACATATCTTGCACGCTAAGCAGCGGGTTAGTAAGGAGAATACGATAGATTGTGGTAGCAGTAAGACATGAGGCTGCATGTTAAAGTTAACTTGCGTTAAACCAAAAGCCATTCGTGATCAAATTCGACAGTCTATATACATACATATCTACAAGAAAAACTTAAAAATATAAAAAGTGATATGATGATTTATTGAATGAAACAAGTTAAGCATAAATTGGATCCAGAATACGGCAATTTTATTGGTTCAACATTGATGAATGAATGTAGAGCTAAATCCTTTTATGATCAAGAAAGTAAATGTGTATATTATATATATATGCCCTCCTCCAAGTTCCTCTGTAATATATTTGATTAATCTTTAGTAGTATTATAATTTATATGTATCGATAAACTAGCTTTAAGAGTTGGTTGTATCAAAATTTTAGTCCCACATTGGTTAAAGAAAAAAAATATTTTACTCATTTATATATTTCGGTGTACATGACATAGTTAAGTTGAGATTAGAATCATGTTGTTGGCTAGTTTATTAGTGGGTTGTTAGATTTCTTGTAAAAATAACAGCTCCCTTATATATCATGCCAAGAACTTTGATACTTTCTCAAGTTTTTAAGTTGAACATAAATAAATTACCTACATTTTTTCATTTTTATATCTCAGCCAAAAATAGCAATGTAAAGAAGTGTTTTAAAGTTAATTTCTAATATCGATGATATTTTTATAACAATCTAATTCTTTGAAAGTATTACAATTTCATTCTTATTGTTGGCAGTTTTTTTTAGCTGGTGTGGTAAAAGATATATGTATATAAGTATATAAAAAGATAAACCGATAGATGAACTACATAGTTCAGTATATTTAGGCAACGATTTGGTATACAATCGGGTCACTTAAGGGACATGCTCGTGAAACATGCAAGGTGTAGCTTGCAATTCAGATAACACGTAGTTCGACTAATTGATCAACTAGCTATTTAGCCGAAAACCCTATTAATGAGAAAATTTTTAGTTCAACTTTAAAGTTTAAACGAACTTCTTATTGAGACAAAAAAAAATTGTAACATATACAACCAAGAATCTCCAGAACTAAGCTTTTGAATTAATCAACACAAATTAAAAGTAATGTAGGAACAACCGAACAAGTGAAGCAAGAAATTTTGATTAAGAACATCATATTAGTTGATATTGTTATTAAGAAATATGCTAAAGATCAGTACAAATACGACATCCCCGTGTGTCGTTTTCAATTTGGGCTTATTTGAGCATGCTTCCCTGCGTCCATGACCTGCTATTTATTTATTTATTTTTAATTTTTTTGACTTATTAAACGCTTCATCTCTTTATACGTAACTTTTCTGGATACTTCCCTCTCACTCTCTGAGATTGGTCTACCTACCTTTCTCTCGATTTGGAGCTGATCATGTTGGAACTTTTATGAGGTTGAAAGTTTTAATAAGTTTATAAGTGTTGAACTTATTGTAAATTCAACTCAGGAGTTTGAGAGGTATGGTGGGGGATCTAAGACTTGCGTTAAAAACCCAAAAAGCCATTCGTGATCAAATTCGACAGGCTTCTATACTATACTTATCTACAAGAAAACGAAAAACTTATAAAAAATATAAAAAAGTGGATATGATGATTTATTGAATGAAACAAGTTAAGCATAAATTGGATCCAGAATACGGCAATTTTATTGGTTCAACATTGATGAATGAATGTAGAGCTAAATCCTTTTATGATCAAGAAAGTAAATGTGTATATTTTATATATGATGCCCTCCTACCAGTTCCTCTGTAAATAATATTTTGATTAATCTTTAGTAGTATTATAATTATTATATGTCATCGATAAACTAGCGTTTAAAGAGTTGGTTGTATCAAATTTTGTCCAACATTGTTAAAGAAAAAAACAATTTTACTACATTTATTTATTTCACGGTTATGTCATGACATGGGTAAGGTGAGACATAGATAATGTGGTTGGGCTAGTTTATTAGTGGCGTTGTTTGATTTCTTGTAAAAATTAATCATCCTTATATGCAAGGAAATTTTATACTTTCTCAAGTTTTTAAGATTAAACATAAATTAAATTACCTACATTTTTTTCTCTTTTTTAAATCTCATGCAATAATTAGCATATGTAAAGAAGTGTTTTTTAAAGTTATAGTTTTATATATCGATGATATTTTATAACAATGCTAATTCTTTGAAAGTATTTACAATTTAATTCTTAGTGTGGGCAGTTTTTTTTATAGCTGGTGTTGTAAAAGATTTCGTTTCATTGTTATCAAGAGATAAACCGATAGATGAACTTACATATTAGTTCAGTATATTTAGGCAAACGATTTGGTCTACAATTGGGTCACTTAAGGGGACATGCTCGGTGAGAACTCATGCATTGGTGTAGCTTGCTCAATTCAGATAACACGTAGTTCGACTAATTGATCAACTAGCTATTTAGCCGAAAACCCTATTAATGAGAAAATTTTTAGTTCAACTTTAAAGTTTAAACGAACTTCTTATTGAGACAAAAAAAAATTGTAACATATACAACCAAGAATCTCCAGAACTAAGCTTTTGAATTAATCAACACAATATTAAAAGTAAAGTTGGAAACAAATTAACAAGTGAAGCAAGAATAATTTTGATCTAAGAACATCATAATTAGGTTGATCATTGTTACTTAAGAAATCGCTAAAGATCAGTACAAATACGACATCCCCGTGTGTCGTTTTCAATTTGGGCTTATTTGAGCATGCTTCCCTGCGTCCATGACCTGCTATTTATTTATTTATTTTTAATTTTTTTTACTTACTTACACTGCTTCATCTATCTTATACTGTAACTTTTCCATGGATACTTCCCTCTCACTCTCTGAGTTGGGTTCTACCTACCGTTCTCTCGATTGGAGCTGATATGTTGATACTTTTTGGAGGTTAACGTTTTTATTAAGTTTATAAGTGTTGAACTTCATTGTAAATTAATCAGGAGTTGGAGAGGTATGGTGGGGATCTATGTAGGAGTATATTTTACGAACAACGTTCGGTTCACAACTATACAAGATACTTAATATCCTAAGAAGGGAGTTAGTTCTGTGTTTGTGTTGTGTGTGTGGGACTGATTACGGCCCATGTTTTGACTAAAGCCCACATGGTGACTAGGTAAGAACTTTACTTGAAATCGTCTCCCATGTTGCTGATTTTTAGGATATAATCGTAATCTTAACTGATCACTTTGATCACGATCTATAACCACTCGTTATATTTACATGTATTAGTATTAGGCCCAAAGTTATGCATAAGTCTAGCCTAAAGTTATCATGGGCTAGGCCTGTACATAACTTCGGGGCTAATACTAATACATGTAAATATAATAACAATATCAACTAATACATCAAGATTGTGCTCCGACGTGTAGACTCACATGGATCAATGACCCCGTGGATATTGGAAACCATGACACAGAATAGAATATTCGATGGGCAAATATCTATTGTACGGGTTCGGGTAAGTTGTGTGAGTGTTTTATAGGTAAAGTAATACTGTAATTGGATTGCTAACATATTTTTATTTAAACATATGCCTTATATTTTACTCAACATATTCCACATTGGTGGAAGTTTTAAAAGAAAGAAACTTTATAAGCATAAGTACATTCTATAATGTTAAATTAAGTTAGAATGATATACATATATTCAAAGTTTACAAATGTGTATACATTTTCATTTAATTTTTTTTTATAAACTATAACAAGTTCTCTCTAACTAGTTTGTTTTTTTTTTCTTTTTCTTAAAGGGGATTACCCCAGTACAAATATGTTGTGAACTAGATTCGAACCCTGGTCTAACTTGTAAAAAATATTTTTTTTTTAAAATGAAAATGCATACACATAAAAATTAAACAAGTGCTCTTAACTTTTTCTATTTTTTTTTTACAAGTGCTCTCTAATTAAATTGTTTAGTCCTAAATTTTTGTTAGATCATAGAAGTGAAATGATTTATTGTTGATTTTATATTTAGGACAAGTGAATTGAATAACTACTCCCTTCATCCCATAATTATAGTTCATCGACAAAAAACACGTAGTTTAAGAAAAACATCATCATTACAGTTTTTTCTTTCTTACTTTTTGCACAATGACAGTTTTTCCCCTTAACCAATTAATTTCTATTTTCTTTAAAGTTTTTAATAATAACATTAAATGAGGGTAATATGGTAAACTTAATATAAATTTCTTATCTATTTTTGGAAGTGGACAATTAATTCGGAAAACAAAAAAGGAAACCTAGATTATTATAATTGAGACGGAGGAAGTATGATTCAATGAGAAATGATAGATGACACATGTGCATGTGGAAGTTTTTATGTGAGTTGTGAGTAGTATTTTTCATGATTCAATACATGGAATCTGGCATGTCGTTATTAATGCATGAGAACATGTACTAAGTTTCAAAAAAAATACGGAGATGGAATTGTATTTTACCCAACGAAAACTTGTTTCACATATTTTCATTCCCGATGAGCGAATGATCTGGATCGAAATAGATGGACTGCCACTCAATGCATGGACTACTAATGCATTTAAAAAGA
>BQNB010102264.1:0-24286 GCA_026074375.1 Tanacetum coccineum
ATTGAGGTGGCGCCTAGTCACAAAATCATATTTACACACTCATAGTTAGCCCCATATATATGTTATAGATATATATATATATATAAAGTATATAAACTAGTTTTTATAAATCATTACTTGATTATTATGTACAAGTCCTCTAATTTACTTTATACCATATGTCTCACATATTTAGGGTCCTCATATCCATGTCCATAACTGTTGTCCAAGTACCAAGTCCTTATGATAATTTGTACATAACTTTATAATTAAACTTTCAACAAATAAATTTATAAACTAAACATATAAAATAATTAACACTTATATAAAGTGTGTTCTTGTGTTCTAGTATATTTTTAACATTAATTTATTATATAAACATATAAATTTGAATCATATATATACCCATTTATATTTTATAAATCCACAAAACAACTCTAGGTGGTGATTAACATAATAACAAGTATATAAAATATGAAATGAATAATTATGAAAAGATTAGGGATTATGAAGACCTCAAGAATGGATGGAAGAAGTAAACCCTAAATCAAAACCCTAGTTTTGATTCTTGAAAACCCTTGCTTTAAACATTAACCCTTACTTGTACACTCTTTAGAATAGCCCCTAAACCAACCTTGTTTACTTGTGTTCTTGCTAAGATGAAAACTATGAATGTTTCTTGGTTCTAAATGTGATCCGTAGGTTTATATGTAAACAAAGAGAGAAGATTTTGATTATTTAGCTAGTTGTAAGAGTGTGTGAAAGGCTTACCTTATGCTTCCTTTTAAAGAGCAAGAGTTTTCCTAAACCTCCTAGCAAAAACAACAGACTTAAGAGTGGTTTAGTGGTAATGGTACATGTACTTACCTTGGATAGAAAAGTTATCATATTAAGTACCAAAGTTAGAAGGTGCTCTCCTCCTTTCTATGTGAAGGGCACGACTAGAAACAAATAGAGAGGACCAAAGTGGCTTAGTTATCTCATGAATAAAAGAACTTGGTGTAC
Source organism: Tanacetum coccineum (assembly GCA_026074375.1). NCBI lineage: Eukaryota > Viridiplantae > Streptophyta > Magnoliopsida > Asterales > Asteraceae > Tanacetum > Tanacetum coccineum. The sequence goes on from BQNB010102264.1 coordinate 985, forward strand.
TTGGTGGTAAAAGGATGGTGACTAACTTAAAAGTGACCTTAGTGGAGGATTTTGATTTATTTGTTGTGTATGTGTGTTGTAGAACCGGTTAGGGATGATAAGGTGGTTAGAAAAAGATATAAATTTTAAGTATTGGATATAAAGTGGGTATTTATTGAAGTATAGATGGGTATTGGTACTTCTGTGTATGCATAAATATATTTCATTGCGAAACGTAAACGCTTTACGTAACCAATATAAATAAAATATGAAAAGTTATAAATTATCCTCGTAATAATTATATAATATATGCTTGACGTAAACTTTTACTTGTTTGATGTCCATTTACGCTGATTGTTGATTTTTAGTTTACGCGATTTAACTAAACGGTTAAAATTAAAAGTAAACGCGTAAAAGTTTAAAATGAAAGATTGAATATTTATTGATGTAAAATGACGTAAAAATGCGGATTGTTACAAAAACGAAAGCTGCAAGAACTCATAATTACTCCTAAATAGCAAATAACATACATGTATATCATAAAATTGCAAAAAGATCACAGATTAGACTAAAAAAAGTAATTGTGATTTAAAGCATTCAATTAAACTATAGTAGGTAGTATACAACGAAATGAAAAACTTCCACCTTTCAATGAGAGCAAAATGTAAACTCGCAGATGTGAATGACAACATCAAAAATAAAAATGGTAGATAACAAAGATCTACAGGAAGTTGTTTACGTCTAAAAATCACACGGTACTGCTATTTTAGTAAATGAGAAAAAGATGAAATAGATGATACAACTAATATGGGAAATTTATTTCAAAATATGGTATTCCCAAATATTTAATTCAATAGGACGTAATGATGTCTAACAAAGTACTATGGGTTAAGTTTCACAATCATTTTTTTAACATTCAAACAACCTATTAATTTATGTTTTGTACCTAGTTTAAGTAATTTTACTTAGCTATTCAAGTCCATACCAAGGTATAACACAACATAAAGAATGCTTAAAAAAAGTATAAAAAAACAACCTATTACATTTAACAAAATTAAGCTATTATAATTTCCAGCCCTTAAAGCATTCTTCTTATCACTTGTGGTATTTCTATCTCATATATAACCCAATATTATGCTATTAGTTAACTAACATGGCTTTAACTCTAAGATTAAAAAATCATCAGGTAATACAACCATTAGCCATATATACTCTAGTAGCAATTTCTAAATACCCATGACAAACTTCCAAAACCCATAAAAGAATATTAATAACACTTGTTGACATCCATTATTACACAGGCATTTCATCTAACACCTTATGTGCAAAATAAATTTGCAATTCAGGAAGACAAGATGATTAGCACCAACTATACTAATAAGCACGACAACAAAGAAATCACCAATCTACATTACCTCATTTCAAAGAGATAGATAATGACAAAAGCCCAATATTTAAAGAGAATTTGTTGAGATTGTTGTATCATGAATCTCTTCGTATGGAGCGGAACAAATCTACAATTAAGATGAAGATGAATAAATGAATTAGTAATCATATATCATATACACATCAAAACAGAGATAGGGAATTGCAACGACGATAACAAACAGAATTATTAATAAACAATTATAACCTGTCCAGTCCAGTGGCAAAGATATAGAAGGACAAGGATGGGAGTTTATGTAGAAGTATTCTCTTCCAGTTATGTAACCCTTTTGCATTCTTTGGAGATGAGGGGTTGTGTAACAGATGGGAGTTGCAAACCCTTCAGTTGAATGTCTACAACACACTAATAATGAACACCTCCACACTCATTATGGGCATCTGCACAATAAATTAGAGTACTGAATATTTAGATATAATAGATTACATTTTCTTTTTACATGTCATCCTACTCATGTTGATTTATGTAAAAAATAATTTAATGAGACGATGAAAGAAAAAATTAAATTTGAATTGTCATTTTTATGTGTTGATAAAAAAATAAATAGAAAGAAGGGTAAATTACACCGTTCGTCCCTGTACTTAGGCCCGATTGCGAATTCAGTCCCTAGATAACGGGGGTCGATGTCATTAATCCCTAAAGTCGATTTTTGTTACCCGTTTGGTACCTCGAGCCTCGTTATACGTAACTGGCGTTAGTTTGAATTTTTAACCATGGGCATTTATGTATCAAATTATTCCTTATTTCATTGTTGGTGTCTAACTCAAAATTTTATACAGTAACCTTAAATGATTCATTTTTTTGTCTTTTTCCACTTACACAATTGGTCAAACAATTTTTTTGACGTTATCCCATTAATAACACTTTGATCATACACTTTTCCATTTCTCCTCTTCTTCAACCTCTCATCTACCACCATTATCATTTATCTTAAATAAAAAAATCTAAACAAACTCATTCAACACAAATATTTCTACCTGCAAAACACTAAACACTTAACGAACACTCACTTTTAATTTTCTACCCCATAATTTTTCTTCAACATCCACTGTTACCATCATCACCACCATACCCACCACCACCTTTATCGTCGTTTTTTTTACAACTTAGCTAAAAGATAATGAATATTGATTTTGCTTTTAATTACTAATGCACATTATTTGCTGATAATTTTACTACTTCATGAGTAGAATGATCTATTGTAACAAAAATCATCGATCACCATTGATTTGTACAAAAACATTATCTATTACCCTCGAGGTTTTCTCAAAAGAAAAAAAAAATATAAAGCCGACTAGTATTAAATACAAAAATATAAATGAGTACAAAGCAAACTAAGATAAAATTGTGAAAAGGAGTTGCTATGTTGTGCGAAATGATTGGTGTCCTCACACCTTTTTCATTCTGACGTAAAATCCTAAAAATAAAAAAGTTGCAATTGTTGTTTTTAGATATTACAATTTAATGATTTGTTTTTACCCTAAATGTAATTAATCCTAACTGTAGTGTGTAGATCAAGATAGCAAAAAATATTATCGGGGTTGTACAACCCAAGGCCTTTGGTCTAGTGGTATGTAAGTTGCCGTTCTAAAAAATAGCAAAAAATATTATGAGAAATATTGTGAGATAAGTGGATATAGGGTGTGAAAAAGTTGTCGTTCTAAAAAATTATCGGGGTTGTACATATTAAGAAATGACAATTTTTAAAATATATTATACTTCATGACTTGAAATCGGGTATGGCTTGTACCACACCCAACTCCCTTGGGCATAATATTAACTACAACTTTTCTAGAAACGCTTTTTGTGGCTACAGAGGCTCGCCTACGCCGACTCCAGGCCCAAAGTAGTTGACTGGGATTAGTCGGCTCGTAATATTAAGTTGAAAACCGCGTAAACAAAAAAAAACATTTTGTTTAACCTCACGCGGAAAAAAACTAATTTATAAAATATAAATATTGGAAAAACCTTTGGGTAAATAGAAAATTGCATAAGTAGATCTTTTTAATTTGAGTTCCGAAATATCTATTAATAGGTAAGTATTATAGTAAAAATGAAATTTAAGTTTAATATTATACTAGGAATAAATTAAAATTTGAGAATAGAAATGTAAACGGCTATATCGAAAACTGAGAAAGAAAAAAAAAACAATGTGTAGAGCTACTGTAAAGCCGTTTGTAATCTAAAGAGGTAAGTTATTTTGTATACTAGTTTCTCCCTACATACCAAAGGACAAATCTAGACCATCCATTTTATTAGATTAGAAAGACAAGATTAAAGATTAAAAAAAAACATGGAGGGACCAAAAGTGTAAATTTACTAAAACACACACTAACCACTCCCTCATTATTTGTAGAGTTGACAAATCTTGCCCAAATTGCAATGAATTAACCTTTTTGACATTTTGTATGTTTTTTTTACGTTTTTACGTTTTTGTACGTTTTTTACGTTTTTGTATGTTTTTTACGTTTTTTTTACGTTTTCGTACGCTTTTGCGTGTTTTCATCTGTTTCGCACGTTTTCGTTCTTTTTAGACGTTCTCGCACGTTTTCTTATGTTCTTGCACAATTTCTTATATTTTCGTCCGCTTTCGCACGTTTTCTTTCGTTTTCACACGCTTTTACACGTTTTCGTCCGTTTTTGGACATTTTCTTACGTTTTCGTCCGCATTTGCGCGTTTTCGCCGGCTTTCGCGCGTTTACGTCAGCTTTCGCGCGTTTACGTCAGCTTTCGCGCGTTTACGCCAGCTTTCGCGCGTTTACGCCAGCGTTCGCGCGTTTCGGCCAGCGTTCGCGCGTTTCGGCCAGCGTTCGCGCGTTTCAGCCAGCGTTCGCGCGTTTCGGCCAGCGTTCGCGCGTTACGGCCAGCGTTCGCTCTTTTCGGCGAGCTTTCGCGCGTTTTGGCCAGCGTACGCGCGTTTCGGCCAGCGTTGCGCGTTTCGGCCAGCTTTTGCTTGTTTCGGCGAGCTTTCGCGCGTTTCGGCGAACTTTCGCGCGTTTCAGCCAGCGCTCGCGCGTTTTGGTCTGCTTTCGCGCGTTTCAGTCTGCTTTCGCGCGTTTTTGTACATTTTCGTCCGTTTTTGAAGGTCTTCGCTCGTTTTCTTTTGTTTTCGCACGTTTCGTCCGTTTTCATACGCTTTCGTCCGTTTTCGTTCGGTTTTAGACGTTTCCATCCGTTTTCATATGTTTTTGTCCCTTTTCTTTCGTTTTCGTTTGTTTTTTTACGTTTTTGTCCATTTTCGCACATTCCTGTCAATTTTCATATGTTTTCGCACGTTTTGTCTATTTTCAGCAGTTTTTAGCCAGTTTCTTTCGTTTTTATACGTTATCTATCACTGATATTATACCAAAAACCTTAAAACCCCTAACCACTAAACCCTATACCAAAAACCTTAAACCCTAACCACTAGGTATAATACCACAAGTGGTGTATACATAAACCTTAAAACCCTAACCACTAAACCCTATACCAAGAACCCTAAACAACTAAACACTAAATCCTATACCAAAATCCTAAACCATTATCCGCTAAACCCTATAGCAAAAACCATGAACCCTCTTCCCTAACCACTAAACCCTATACCAAAAACCCTACACCCCTAACCACTAAACCTTATATCAAAAACCCTAAACCCCTAACTGTTAGGTATAATATCACAAGTGATATATGCATAAACTTTAAAATCTATACCAAAAACCATAAATCCTTAACCACTAAACCCTATACCAAAAACCCTAAACGCCTACCATTAGGTATAATATCACAAGTGATATATACATAAACTTTAAAATATATACTAAAAACCCTAAACCCCTAACTATTAAACTCTATACCAAAAACCCTAAACCCCTAACTACTAGGTATAATATCACAAGTGATATATACATAAACTTTAAAATCTATACAAAAAACCCTAAACCTTATATCAAAACCCCAAAACCCCTAACAACTAGGTATAATATCATAAGTGATGTATACATAAACTTTAAAACCTATACCAAAAACCTAAACCCCTAACTATACCAAAAACCCTAAACAACTAAACTCTATAACAAAATCCTAAACCACTAACCGCTAAACCCTGTACCATAAACCCTAAATCCCCCTCCCTAATCACTAAACCCTATACCAAAAACCCTAAACCCCTAACCACTAGGTATAATATCACGAATGATATATACATAAACTTTAAAATCCATACCAAAAACCCTAAACCCCTAACAACTAATCTCTATTCCAAAAACCCTAAACCCTAAACCGTTTCATACAATCAGCTCTTTATACGATTGATTGATGCAAGTCTTTCTTGAACTCCCGTTAATGATTTATGTATTCGAATAGAAAAAACTATTACAATACATTCCTGTTAATGATAAGTGTATTAGAGAAAATTATCTACTCTGAGTCCTATGTGCTATTTTAAAGACAAAACTAACATTTGTATAATTCAATGTATTATCACATAAGTGATATGATAATGTTATGGGTAATAAGTGTTAAGACACGAGTAAATCTTACTTAATAAAGGTTCATATTTATTTATCAATGGTGATATTACAATGTCAGGGGTAATAAGTGTTAATCACGGGTGAATCTTAGTTATAAAGGTTGTATCTATCACCGATGATATATAAAAAAATATACAAAGCAATGAAATATCTCATGTGATATTAAAGGTTAATAAGAATACTTGTTTGTTTACGAAATATCACCTAATGATATTAGACTTGCCAAATCCACCTCGAAACCTCTATTAACTAATATTCATATGTAGCTTAACACTTATTATTCCTGAGATTGTAATATAACCGGTGATAAATATAACATTTATCAACTAAGATTTACTTGTGGCTTAACACTGATTACCCCTAAGATTGTAATATCATCGGTGATAAATATAACATTTATCAACTAAGATTCACCCGTGGCTTAACAATCCTGACATTATAATATCACAAGTGATAAATAAATGTGAACCTTTATTAACTAAGATTCACTCGTGGCTTAGCACTTATTATCATTGACATTGTAATATCACCAGTGATAAAACTCTAAACCCATAACCACCAAACCATATACCAAAAACCCTAAACCGCTGTACACCAAACTCTATACCAAAAACCCTAAACACCTAACCACTAAACCCTATCCCAAAATCGTAAACCCCTAACCACTAAACCCTATACCAAAAACCCTAAACCCCCTCCCTAACCACTAAACCCTATACCAAAAACCCTAAAACCCTAACCACTAAACCCTATGCCAAAAACCCTAAACCGCTAACCACTAGGTATAATATCACAAGTGATATACACATAAACTTTAAAATCTATACCAATAACCCTAAACCCCTAACCACTAAACCCTATACCAAAAACCCTAAACCTTTAACCACTAGGTATAATATCATAAGTGATATATACATAAACTTAAAAACATATACCAACAATCCTAAACCCCTAACCACTAAACCCTAAACCCTAAACCCCTAACCACTAAACCCTGTACCAAAAACCCTAAATGCCTAACCACTAAACCCTATACCAAAACCCTAAACCCCTAACAACTAAACCCTATACCAAAAACCCTAAACCCCTAACCACTAGGTATAATATCACAAGTGATATATACATAAACTTTAAAATCTATACCAAAAAGCCTAAACCCCTAACCACTAAACCATATACCAAAAACACTAAACCACTAACCACTAGATATAATATCACAAGTGATATATACATTAATTTTAAAATATATACCAAAAACCCTATACCTCTAACCATTAAACCCCATACAAAAAACTCTAAACCCCTAACCAGTAGGTATAATATCACTAGTGATGTATACATAAACTTTAAAACCTATACTAAAAACCCTAAACCCCTAACCACTAAGCCCTATACCAAAAAAACTTAAACAACTAACCACTAAACCCTATACCAAAACCCTAAACCACTAACCGCTAAACCCTATACCAAAAACCCTTAACCCTCCTCCTTAACCACTAAACACTATACCAAAAATCTAAACCCCTAACTACTAAACCCTATACCAAAAATCCTAAACCCCTAACCATTAGGTATAATATCACAAGTGATATATACATAAACTTTAAAATATATATCCAAAACACTAAACCCCTAACTATTAAATTCTATACCAAAAACCCTAAACCTTATACCGAAAACCCTAAATCCTAAACCCCTAACCACTAGGTATAATATCAAAAATGATGTATATATAAACTTTAAAACCTATACCAAAACCTTAAACCCCTAAACCTATACAGTTTATCACCTATGATATTATTCATATGTAGAACTTTAGAATTAATGTTACATTATATTGCTTTATCACATGAATTATTACTCTTAAGTGACTAAGAACGTTATTTTAAATACTCTTCATCTGCCTTACACTATTATATCACAAGACATAAATAAGTGTCACTTAAAAATACAAAAATCAATAAAAATGAAGCAAACTATGAAAATAAAAACTTGATGTATTCTCAAAATCAAACAAGTGTTGCATTAATTTAACATTGATTTTAAGAAAAATAAGAATTCGCCTAAAGAGTCTTAACCCTTTTATTCCTACTAAAAATATAATATAACAAGGGATAGATAACATTGATATATGTTAAAAAGTCCAAAAAAACATAATTTTTAAGCAAAGTTTTATTTTTAAGCAAACCTGAACCGACAGTAAAACAGTTCTTGTGTCTGAAAAGTATAGAAACATTATAACACACATATGTAATAATATATCAAAAAAATATACAAATCAATAAAATATCACACATGATATTAAAGGTTAAAAAACATACTTGTTTGTTTCTGAAATATCACAAGTGAAATTAGATATTAACTATGTTAATGAAATATCACAAGTGATATTAAACATATCATATAACGAGGGTGACAGCGGTTACGCGTTGCGACGAAGCATTTTTAAGTGTCACAAGTGATATTACATATGTTATACAACCGATAACATCGCACTTGGTTGATTACAGAATTTTGAAATATCACAAGTGACTTTTGGATTAGTAACAAAATTTACTCGTTACAACAGTTTATACCAAAGTTCAAATACAACCGGTAAAGTTTTACATAAAATTTACGAGAATCAATGGCTCAACACTGGTTCAATCTAGGTTTATTATTCTAAATGGTTATTGTTATGTTCAGAAATTTGAAAACAATTTTGTTTGATGTGTTGCTTATTGATTTAAGTCTAATAGCCTATATATATATATATATATATATATATATATATATATATATATATATATATATAACTAAAATCCCGAATATCAAATAGTAAGAGAGAGAAGTGAAAATGTTTTTAGGAAGATTAATTTTAACCAAAGTAAAATTCAAAACCCTTCCCGAGTCATATCCTGACGAGGCGTGAATTGAAAATCAAGGTTAAGTTCGTGATCGAGTGATTGAATGATCAAATTTTTGATTTGAGATTCTATTTCTACAAATAACATGCAAATTTTTTTAAGGCAAACTAAAAACGAAAGCAATTAAGGTTAAAACACGAGAACGATAACGGAATCATAAACCCGAGCCTTAAAAATCAAAATTCTAAAATTTTAACCCTAAAAATACAAATTTAATTTTTAACAGTCCTAAATGATTAAAAATAATTTTAGAAAAAAGAATTAATTTTTTTACTTTTATTTAATTTTTTATGAATTAAAAACATATTTAATCTAAATAAAACATTAAAAATAGTAAACTAATTTATAAAAGTCTAGAAAAATTACAAAAAATACTTTAATCTATTACTAATGTAAGAAAAATAAAAACTGGAAATAAGCTAAACGGATTAAGCTGCAAATAAGCAATATAAACTTAATAAGCAAAACTGCTAAAAGAGGTTTAAATATTAAATGTAACAAACTATGAACGAAAAAGACCCCATGGCAGTTGGTAGTGTGTGGTGTGTTAAAGTGTTGGTAGAGTTGAGGTTGAGGTCTCAGGTTCAACTCTTGAGACTTCTCTCAATTCCCAACATTTTTATTTTGCAATTTTTTTATGAAAAAGCTTTTTAAGACTAAAATAAGCAGCTTTTGTGAAAACACTTTTTATAAAAACTTAAAATAAGCTAGATATAAGCTTAAAAAGATGACAGATTACTTAAAAAGGCTTTAAGGCTTTTAGCCTTAACTGACTTGGTCAAAAAGCTGCTATAAGCATGTATAAGTTCAAACCTAAGCTAAATAAGCTAAAAGGACTTTAAACCTAACCTAATAAGCAATCCTAAATACTAATTAAGCAAATCCAATAAGCCATAAGCTCATAAATCAAATAAGCAGTTTTGGCTTAAACGCAACTAAAAACAGTCTACAAGGACACTTTTAAGCTAGAAATTAAGCTAGAAAACTAATAAGCTAAGGTATAAATATCAAAACAGCTAAAGCTAGTACTACAAGCTATAATAAAAAGCAAAATTTAGGCACTTAGGAACATTAATAAGCTAGAAAATGACAAATAAAAAAGGTTGATTACACTTAAAATCCTATGTTTTTTGTTAATTCAAGTTTTTGAAAAGACTAAAAGGCTAATTTGCAGACCTAAAATAAGCTGGTAAAATAAGTTCAATTTACAAAATAAGCTAAAACAGATTCAATTTATACCCTAAAGAACATTAATCTTATCAAAATTAGAACCTTAAACAAGCCTAAACTAACTTAAATTAGCTTCTGAAAACAGGACTTTAAAACTAAATAAACTGAAACCAAAGACTATGATAGAATTTGTCCTAAACCAAAGGAACAATTGCACACTTTTTTTAACTATATTCTACTGCATTTTGAGTTAAGAACAAACATGAAAGCACACCAAATAGCACCTAATAAAAATCTTAATCAAACAAACTAAAATATGAAACTAAAAAACCACAAATTCACACCATAGTTAGTTTGGACCTAAAACTTGATTTTTAAACTTAAAAGACTTATCAAAACTGACTTAAAGACTGATTTTAAGCTTGTTGAAAATGATTTGAGTGACAAAAGAGGCATAGGCAGCACTAACATAAGTTAGTATTGTTGTGCCAAACACCCCTTTAAGTAATGGATTTGCACTTTTAAACTATGAAAAACTGATTAATGTTTGTTAAAACACACATCTTTTATACCCCGTTAAACACTATTAATTGGACTAAAAATGCTAAAATATGTTGTATTATGTTGCAAATATGTTTGTTTGGTATTTTTATGTCTTGTAGGTAAAAATGATTAAAAACGGAGCAAAAATGGGTAATAACGGTTTCGTCGCGATCAAAAGTGCATATTATTCAAAATCAAGACAAAGTCGTGAAAAGTCCCCAAGCATGCCATTGGAAAGAGCACAGAAAAACGAGTCTAAAGATGCCCTCGGATTTTATTGGACCGGCCCGTTACCCGTTTAAATGGGTCGGGCCAGCCCATTTTAATAAGCCCAAGATTCAAGCCCAACTAAATATGCATAAAACAAAAATAATAAATCTGAAGGACGATGACATCATGGTGACGTCAGATCATGTGAGCAGAAATTAAATAAAAAGATGTCACGTGCATGCGCACTATATATTATTTAGGCGAATGAAAAGAGGACACATGGCGATGGATTTGTTATATCACTTTCTCAATTCAATTTGCAATTCACAAAATGATCCAACGAACTGTAGTAGCTGCGTACAAATGAAGCTGAAGTAAAGGACATATGGCGTTTCAATAGTGGCTGGATCAACTGATTTTGCTTGGCAATCCGTGTGATGTTAGATCCAAGCCAATGATTGGCTCATAATTACCCCGATGATTGGGTAGAATTTACACAATTGCCCCCTGGCTCTCCTTTATAAGCAACTCGCTCCCCCTCACTTGAGGCAATTAGTTAGTTAGTTTTTATTAGTTTAGATTTTTAGTTTTTAGCTTATTTCTTTTTAGTGATAGCTTATTTCATTTTTTTGGCTTATTGTATCTAGCTTATTTCACAAGCTTAGTAGTATGATGTAATAAATTTGGTTTAAAGTTGATTATAGATCTCGTTTGGATTATCTTTTGCTTAAAATCATTCGTTTCTATTTCTTTTTTATTAGCTTACTCAATAAGCTGATTTTTCGTGCTTAGTCTCACAGCTTATTATTCTCAAAAGTTCTTAAATACTAAGAAAATGACTCTTATAAGCCATCAAAGCTCATTCGATTCATTTTCATTTGTTTTTAAAGCACTTTTCAAATGATAAGCTACAATAAGCTCGAAAATAGCTTATTGTTGTGATTGTTTCATTTTTGTTTGGTTAGAAGCTCTTATTTTCTGTTATGATAAGTTTTTAATCAGCTTATTTGGTTTAGTGTAAGCTTAAAATGCTAGATCCAACTTTTGTTAGTTTGTTGCATATTCGATTTGTTATCTTAGTAGTTTAAAATGCTTATCACTTTTATTAATCCATTCGTTGCAAATCTCCTTTACTTATTCGATCTTCCTAGTGCTTAATTCGTTTAGTTGTTAGCTTATTAAAAAATTGTTAGCTTAAAATCACTTTCGATCTTAAATCTATATTAGTTTATTGTTGTAGTTTCAAATTTTAAGTGCTATTTCATTCGGCTTATTCAGTAATTATTTCGTGGCTTATTCTGAACTTGAGCTTATTCGTGTATGCTTATTGGTTCTGGTTTAATTGCTTTAACTTATTCATGTGCTTGTTGCGTGTGGTTTGTAGAAATTAAGAATCTGGGTCACATCTTGGGCCAATTGAATTACTGGGCCACGTTTTGAAACAAAGAATTGGGCTATGAATTGATTTGAGTTTATGTTTGTGGGCTAGTAACTTGGATTGTGTAAATTCGTTATGGACTTAATAAAAAGGAGCAAAATGTGTGTATTGATATTAACTGTTAAGTGTTAACAGTTTTGAATTTTCTTGTTTTGACTTTTTGTTCCGGTCAACTCATGAGGCGCGGAGCTTAAGGGTTTATTTAGCTAGACCGAATTTGATTATTTGTTTTAGCTAAATAAATCGGGTGGTATTCGTTTAAATTGCGGGTCTTCAATTCGGTTACATTTTCTATCCTTTTTCAATTAATTAGTATAGCTTATTTTTAAAAATGTTTAGTTTTGTTTGTTTAATCATTATGAGTAGCGAGTAGTTTAATTAGTGCTTGGTAAGTGATTTAGTGATTTGGAAATTAAGTGTGGATTTGAAAAAGGGTTTAATTAATAAATAATATTCGACTATTTTGATTTATAGTTTAAATGTTTCAAAGGGCAAAAGCCGGAGAAATAGTCAAACTAGACATCTAGTAATTATTTTCTTTTTAAGAGATCGCTTTCAAAATAAACTAACGTTGTGAGAAAATTATCTTTTCTAAGGAAATTTAATAAACCTTAAATCACACTTGATGAACTTTTCACGTCACTTAGCAGGCATATTTGTCATTTATATCTTTTAGATCAATTTTAGTTTAATCTTGTAATTTTAAATCTTAGAATTAATATTTGTTTAATTTTTAGCATTAAAATAGTTTAAAACCAAAACCAAAAACTTAGAATGACAATCAAGCTCGATTTACAACTTGAACGTAAATTTCTATTCACCTCTCACCGAGGAAAACGATACCTGTGTTGATTACTTTTTATTCTTTCCTAAGAATAATTTGTATGATACTTAGCTTGCGTATACGTATATGTATTTTATAAATATATATATAATATATTTGAGGGTTTATTTGATAAGTGCGTTTGAAAAACGACCGACATCAAAATGGCGCCGCTGCCGGGGAGAGATGTAACGATTTTTACGGGATTGTTTGTGTTCGAGCCTTGAAGATTCTTTCTTCGGAAAGTTTATTTTCGTTCTTATAAAAAATATAAAAATCCAAAAATATTTTTCTTCTTATTTTTTTTTTTTTTCTTTTATAAATATTAAAAATACCAAAAATATTTTTTATTTTTATTATCTTTATAAAAAATTTCAAAACATATTCTCTTTTATCCTCTTACTTCATTTAATTCTTATCTTCTTTATCCTCTTATCCGTTTAATCCTTCGACATGTCTTCGTATAACCATTTTGGTTGCTCATGGTGTGGAGGTCCGTTTAATAGTGGAAACTGTTCGGGCTGTAGCAGTGTAGGATCCTAAAATGAGTTTGTCTATAACCTAAATCCTTATTCTTATAATGAAACACCGAACTTCTTCAACCAACCTCTACAGCCCCAGTACGAGACATACTCGTGTGAGTTATGTGGGACGGATTCTTCACTTATTGGCTTTGATTGTAACACACGCGGTACGCCTTATCTATGAGCAGGAACCGTGCTACAATCAAAACTTTAGTGATAATTATTATCCACAAAATTTACCGAGTTTTCCACAGCAATATCTTTGCTGTGAAAACTGTAGGGGTCCTCATGCAAGTTTTCAATGTCAACCCGATATGAAATCAAAACCACTTTGAGCATAATTCTAACTATTCCGGTTTTGACTAACCCCTGCAGTATTCCATCAATCATCAAGAAGATCTTAATCAGCAAAGGATAAGTGATGTGCACGATGGATGGGATAAACTAGAGGAGTCATATAATGAAATTTTCAACATGGTGCGATCATTTTGTGAAATGGTAATTCAACGAAAGCAGGCGGCTAATATTAGTACTTCAACTCCTTTGGCATTTCGGAGACATTTCATTTTACTGCGATGATGACGATGATGACGAGGAGTATTCTATTCCTTTAAAAGATATGCCTCAAATTTCTCCGTCTATTGCTATCGTACCCGTCTCTTCTATTATGGAGCCCGAGGACTCTCTCATAATGGGGTACTATACTCTAATAAAATTAATTAATTTTGCAAATCAATAATGGGGAAACTTAGCATTATTCCTGAAAAGGAATCGGACGAATTTATAAAGTCCAGTGTTGAGGACCTTATTCCAATCCCAAGAGAATCCGAGGATGCATCTGGCAGCGTTTGTGACGATTCTTCTCCTCTTGACGTTTCAGAGGATAATCCCGTGATCTTTTCTAATCCTCTTTTAGATTCTAATGAAGATTTTACCTCTAGTGATGACGAGTCACTTTCTGAGGAGGACATTCCAAAGGAAACTTTTAAGATTTATTCAAATCCTCTTTTTGAATTTGATGATGATTTCACCTCTAGTGATGTAAATCCTCTCTTTAATGAGGTTTTAGAGGACGTCGAGAGCGAGGACTCGTTTGATTCTAAACTTGCTGAACCGACTTTGCTTATCTCACCTCTTTCCGATGCTAATAAGGATGAGTGTTTCGATCCAGGGGGCGATGAGATCGATGCTTTTCTAGATCTTGATATTTCTACGGAAATTGAGAACGATTTTCACGACTCGGAGGGAGACATTATCTTTCTTGAAAAATTACTTATTAATAACACTTTCCCCAATCTCCCTTCCGAGGTATTTTTAGATCATGACCCAAGAAGCTTAAAGGATGAACCTAATTTTGTTGATATGGTCCAAGTTTTCGACCCCGGGATTCATGAGAAGAGTTTTTCTCCGACATTTGTGAAGTTAACCTTTGAGGATCGCCATTATTTTCCCATCACATTTGTTATCCGAATATTTCTTCCTTATCTCACTTATTCGGTGGATTCTCCTTTTCTTCTCTCCTCCGGGAGTGAGGATACTATTTTTGACCCCGGCATCTCCACTTTTCATTTTTCTTCTCTTAAGCCGGTGGCATATGAAAATCCGATGGTGATTTTTCCATTCTTCTGTTTCTGCCCCAAGGACAAAGGAATTCGGGGAGAGTCAAGCTAGAGACTCGCACAAAAACAAGCGCTTCTCGGGAGGCAACCCGTGTCTTTTCTTCTTTCTATTTTCTTAATTAATAAGTGAGTGTGTTTATAGCCCAAGTGTGGGGGCATGTTGTGTTTCGTGGTTTCCCGTTTTTGTTTACAGGATTCCTTAAGATCATGAAGACCCGTGCTTGTTTTCAATCCTCTAATCATACGGTCTTCGATCATTTCCTTATTTTGGAATCCTCAATCATGATCATGTATATTTATTGTTTCCTCTTTCATACTTGGAATTACTAGCATTTGCCTTTCTCGTCCTTAAGTGTGGGGGTAAAACCCGACATTTTTGAACATTGAGGCCAATGTTCGGTTCTAAGTGTAAGAGGGATTTCTATCAAAATATGATCTTTCCTGTTGCCTGTCTGTGTTCCTACGCAACTCCGTTTTTGACCAAAATTTTAAAACTTTATTGTTTTATATATTAAAAAATAATAAATACATGCAAAAACGTCAACAATAATGTTGGTGAATTCATAGGTTAAGTAAAAATCTAGTGTTAATAAATTAAGAAATAATGCAGTAAGAAAAAAGCGTTACTGCATTCAAAGTGTTATTTTGAAATCCTAGAAGTTATTTAATAAATCTAGTAAAAGTCAGTATGGACCACAAGATCGAAGTTATGGTGTGACTAAGTACAGTATTCCGAAGTCTATAAACAAGTAAGGTAGACAAGGAACACATTCACCAAGTCTAAATATATAACAGGTATTATTGCACTAAGCTCATGACCCCGAAACCTTAACTAGATTTGTGCCCCAATCAGAATATAGGATGTTTGCCAACAACCTAACACCTCTCAATGTTAAATGCACCCGATCAAACTAGTGACCCAAGTAAGGTGGAGATTGTCAATCCCGATAGATCTATCCATAACACTCGCGCTTACAACAATAGTAATTAACGGTTCATGATTCGTAGGGACTTAAGTGGCAATATAGTGACTACTTAGGCAATAATATTCAGGCGGTAATCTGGATAGCATACAATTTAGAAAACACTTGTGATTCCATAGTAAACAATCATGTTGTCAAAATTCACAGGTTTCAAAAGGTAGGTAATTCAACGGATCTCAATCATGTAGTAAACAAATCAAGATTTAGTAAAAATAGTCAGGTAATGCTTACGTATAGAAATCAATAAGTTTATGTAGTAAAACGAGCACGTATTCTCACCCCGAAAACAGTTTAAGAAAACCATTAAAAGAGAAAAGGTGGGGCTATGAACTCACAAAGTATTGAAAGGTAATTGTACTGTAGTAAAATATACAAGTTTGTAAACGAGCATGTATTCCCCTCGCGGGTTTATAAAACATTGAAAAGATTGAAATGCGAGACTATGAACTCACCTTAGAAGTGAAGTGAAGAATAAGTCGAGTGAATGAATGAAAACGCGTCACGGAAATATCCGAAAGCAACCTAAGTAGATATCGGTCGTATAAGTACTAAGTACTAATAACATATATAATTCTATATAGCTACATCACCATCTAATTGTGTTTGTGAAATAATGTTTAAATCGCATTTGATAAATAATAATCATGTATTTGAACTCGTATAATCGCGTAACTAGTTTAATCGCCTTTGTAAAATAACATTTATAAAGTTTAAAACAAGTATAAATATTATTTAAGTGATTCCAAAATGTTTCGCAAAAATTTATAAAAAAAACGAACCAACACTATTCATCTCAGGAAATAGTGCACAAGTTATAAAGTAGTGTGTAACTTTCTCGTTTTAAGCCCGTTTCTTACGTTTCTTATGTCCATGCTTTCGTATTAAGACGACGTATCAAAATATGACATTTTTGTATTTCATGTCCTCTGATGAACAGTGATTTTTACTGTTCATACCAGTTATAAACTTATTTTTATAGATTTAGTTATCGTAAAACCCGTAAATGGCGTATCTTATTCGTTATAGCTCCGTTTTTAGTGATTATTTTGAGCACGTTCTCGTAATTAAAAGTTTTATAAATGATGTTTTCCAAAATAAATGTCCCTGATGAACAGTAAATTTTTATAAAATTTATTTTATAAACCCGGTATTAACGTAAAACGTATATTTGTCGTATCTTTTTCGTTATAAATCGGTTTTTCGAGTTTCTTACCTTTTTGGAATCGTCATGAGACGTACTATTTTATAAAAATATCAAACCCACTGTTTGGAAATCGAACCAAAACAGTCCCTTATTAATGAATATGTGTTTATTTATATAACTTTGTTTTTATTTACTTTTCAACTTAATAATTTATTCCACAAGCCATTATACCATATGTCTTACATATTAGTATGTCCATTAGTTCATAGTTTGTCCAAGTGTCCAATATAATAAGTCCTTAACAATGCTTTTAAATCACAACTTTCTTAAGTGAACTTTTATTTACTAGTTTATACTTATACTTTTTATACTTAAATCAACTTGGTACAATACTTATAATCCCATTATAACATGATATTTACAACTATATAACATGTGTAAAAGTCCATAAAACCATGATCACAAGTATAAGCTCATTTTCCATGATTAAAAGTGTCCTAATGGTGATTTTGCTATATAAAACTAATATACACATAAAAATCATAATTATGAAAAGATGAGGGCTTTAGATAACCTTATGTGAATGAGTGATGAATGGTAAACAAATCACACCCTTGTGATTTAAATCCTAACTTGAAAACAAATGATGAAAACCCTTGTTTTCTTAAGAAAGCCTTAACTTTCCTTTTTCTTGCTTTAACACTTGTAATGGCTTAACCAATCCTTCTAAACACCTAAGGACATCTTAGATATGTTGTAGGAATGTGTGTAATTGTTGTAAGTAAAATTTTGTATGGATTTGTGTATGGTTTTGGTTTGGACGTGAGCTAGGAGGGAGTATATGAGAGAGTTTGTGTTGTTTCACTTAGAGAAATACTACATGTATGTGTTCATTGTTAGTTTTAGGCATTATATAGTGAGGAGACTAGTCAAATGACACTTAGAGGGTTTTAGGGAAGTCTTTGGTCTTTGTCTCCTAATGTGGAGATGATCCCATGAAAATGTGGAGTGTGCTAGCTAAATATCTAGTAATATATCTTGTAATAAAAAGAGAAGAAATGGAAGTATACTTGCATTGTGAAAATATAAGTTAAATGTAAGTGTAGTTTTATTTAGAATGTGTAAAGTGTATACTTGAGAATTGTATGGTTTGGTTTATTTCTTTTATGTAAAATTCGGCCCAAGTGGTAAAGGTGGGTAAAGTTTTATAAAAATGGGTGTTTGTTGAAGCGTATATAAATTTTGGTGGTTCCGGATATACCTAAATGTAATTTATCGCGAAACGTAAACGTTTTACGTAACCAATAAAAATAAAATATAAAAAGTTGATTATTACTTTCGTAAAAATAATATATTGCTTGTTTGACGAAAACTTTAATTCGTTTGGTGTCCGTTTACGTTAAATGTTGATTTTTAACTTACGCGATTTAACTTTAACTATTAAAATTAAAAGTAAACGCGTGCGAGAATAGAAATAAATAGTGGATTAAATAGCGTCGTAAATGACCTGAAAATACGGAATGTTACAGTCTCCTCCGGTTAGAAGAGCCTTGTCCTCAAGGCTCAAGTCGCGACACTTGACGAAGGTACGGGTTTAGTGAACAGCGGAATAGGGTCCGGGGGCGTCTTTGACTTCATTGTTCTAATAACACAGATGTATTTAGAACGACCAAAATGTCGTTTAAAACTGATAATTGGATTAACAAAAGTATTTGTTACATAAGCCGGAGCTTCGCTTGTCCACATTGTTCATAATTCAAAGGATTTTTGCCCATATCAGTTATACAAAATGTAATGCGACAAAATCTTTAATGCATGATATCCAAATCAAAACCACCAATGTATCCCTTGCACCTCGTGCTTACTGATCCCCTGAAAAACATTGCTTTAAAACGTCAACAATAATGTTGGTGAATTCATAGGTTTGATAAATCATATATTGTAGGACCACAAGATTTCCCATGTGTTTGATATTGCAATGATGCAGACTTCACTACCTTAATGTAATTTCGTTGCCTAAGCTCATGGCTCTGAGCTCGACATAAATGGAAACCATATTAATGCCTACATTGCCTCCGTGATGATGTTAACCGTCAACATCCCTATGTTCGACATGTATACATTCGGTTTGACAGTGATAGCTAATCATTCGAAAGTGGTGTCAATCCCAAAGTCTATGCATATCATTCGACGCTCACAATCCAGTAACTTGACAGTTCATGATAATAGGCTCAATAGGGTTTATCGCTACTTAGGGGGGGTAACAAGTAATCATTAATATGAAACTTAACACTTGTGTCCCAGTTATAAAAACTGCATGTTTTCACCCCACAACTTATAAAACAATCATGTAAAACTGGGGCTTATGAACTTCACCTTGGAGTGGAGCGAATAACAAGGTATATCACTGATAATGCATCACGTAAATAAATTGTCTGATGCAACCTATTTAATTAAGGTCGTTAAGTACTAATCACATGGGTAATTATACCATGCATAATTCTATATAGTTTAATCACCAACTAATGGTTTTGGTAAAATTGTGTTTAATTAGTTAAAACGTTTATAATTATCGTTGTAGTAAAACTGGTGTAACTTTCGCGTTTTAAGTCCGATTTTGACGTTTCTTATGGCCACGCTTTCGTATTAGGAAGAGTTATCATAATTTGACATTTTCCTATTTTTGACCCTCTGGTGAACAGTACCTTTACAGTTCATACCAGTTATAAAGTTATTTTTATAGTTTTAGTTATCGTAAAACCCGTAAACGTCGTATTTTATTCGTTATAGCTCCGTTTTTAGTGATTCTTTCGAGCACGTTCTCGTAATTGAAAGTTCTACTTATTTATGAGGTTTACAAAATAATTATTTCAGTCATGAACAGTAACTTTTATAAAAATAGTTTTATAAAAGTATTAATTGTCGTAAACTCGCGAAATTCATAACTCGTTCGTTATTAATTGAAAAATTATGATTCTTATCATTTTAGAATCCTTAAAATATGTATAATTTGTTAAAAATACCAAACTTTTTGTTTGAATAATTTTTATAAAAAGTTTTTATAAAAATTCTTTTACGACTCCGTTTATTAACGTATAACTTGTTTTTACCGTATCTTTTTCGTTATTAATCCGTTTTTCGAGTTTCTTATGATTTTGGAATCGTCATGAGGTGTATTATCTTTATAATATGTTAAACTTTCTGTCTAAAATAAAAAATCCAACAGCCCACAAATGTTTTAGATCTCACATGAAATCATAAACTTTCTTTAATTAACTTTTAATCACTAGTTTATACTTAAACATTTTCCACTTAAACCAACATGTCTACATACTTATAATTCCTTTATTCCATGATAGTATCAACTACACAACATATGTAAAAGTGTTCAAAATCATAACAACAAGTAGAAATATGTTTTACATGTTTAAAAGTATCCTAATGGTGATATTGCTTAATAGAACACATAAAATGATAAAAGTAAGGACATAAAGGTTTATAGATAACCTTAATGAGATGTAGTATGATGAACCAAAGTATCTAAACCCTTGTTTAGATATAAAACCAAAGCTTGCACTCTTGAAACCCAAATTTTCTAATGAAAACCCTAATCTTGCTTTTCTTGCTTCAACACTTGAAAATACTTATCCTAACCTTCAAAATACCTTAGGTTATCATAGGAAGGATGTAGTAATACTTGTATGGTCTTGGAAAATCAAGGTATGAATTATTTTAAAGGGGTGTTTGTTGCCGTGACATGAAGGAGAGAAAAGAGAGAAAATGGTTTGATTTTCTTAAGTGTTTTGAGAGTGTGTGGCTTAATACTTGTATGCACTTCTTTTTATAGCAACTAGGCTAGTCAAAGATCATTAAAATAGTCCAAGGAGGGGGGTTGAGTCATTGGGACAAAGGGAGGGAATTAAGGGAAGTGTTTGGTCAATGTTTTTAGTCAAGACTAAGCATTAATGAGTCTTATGTAGTACAAGACTCAAATTAGTAGTTTGTGTGCTATGTGCTCCCTTAGGTGGGCAATATCCCATGAAATTTAGGAGGGGGAAAGGATTTGATACTTTATTTTAATTATCAAGTATTACTAGAAGTCATAAAAGATGTATATTAAGTGTAAGGTATAAAACTTATAAAGTATATTATCTAGTTGGGTTCTTTATGGATAAATTTAGCTAACATGGTGAACATAGGCAAAGTTTTATAAACTTTGAGCATTGGGAATAATAATGAGTATTTGTTGAAGCGTAGATAAATTTTGGTGGTTCCGGGTAGGCCTAAATGTATTTTATTGCGAAACGTAAACGTTTTACGCAACCAATAAAAATAAAATATAAAAAGTTGATTATTACTTTTGTAAAAATAATATAATGATTACTTGACGTAAACTTTAATTTGTTGGATGTCTGTTTACGCTAATTGTTGATTTATAGCTTACGCGATTTAACTTAACTATTAAAAATATAAGTAAACGCATACGAAAAAAAAATTAGTAAAATATATGATGTCGTAAATGACCTGAAAATACGAAATGTTATAGTCTCCTCCTGTTAGAAGAGCCTTCTCCTCAAGGCTCAGGTTGCAACACCTAAAGAAAGGACGGGTTCAGAG
This sequence comes from Tanacetum coccineum, assembly GCA_026074375.1. NCBI lineage: Eukaryota > Viridiplantae > Streptophyta > Magnoliopsida > Asterales > Asteraceae > Tanacetum > Tanacetum coccineum. Next base: position 22,893 of record BQNB010102264.1, read on the forward strand.
AAAAGGTTCGGGTATTTCTTCCAGAATTGGTCTTCACGTTCCCAAGTATACTCAGCTCCTTGCCGAGAGTTCCAATGAACTTTGACCAATGGAATTCTTCTTCGCTTTAGCTTTTTCACATCTCGTTCTACGATCTCAATAGGCTCTTCGATAAATCGCAGATTTTCATCAATCTCGATCTCATCCAAAGGCACCTGAACATCTGGCTCAGCTAAACATTTCTTGAGGTTCGACACATGAAACGTGTCGTGGACACTGCTTAGCTCCTGGGGTAACTTCTATCGATAAGCCACTGGTCCAACACACTCCACGATTTCAAATGGTCCCACATATCGTGGTGCTAGCTTTCCTTTCTTACCAAATCGTACCACTCCCTTCCATGGAGATACCTTAAGTAACACTCGGTCTCCAACTTGGAATTCAAGAGGTTTACTCCTCTTATCAGCATAGCTTTTCTGGCGACTCCTAGCCGTCTTTAATCTTTCCTTGATTTGAAAAATCTTTTCAGTCGTTTCTTGCACAATTTCTGGTCCAATAAGCTGACTTTCTCCAACTTTAGTCCATATCAAGGGGGATCTACATTTCCGCCCATACAGAGCCTCGAATGGTGCGCACTTAATGATTGTGTGGTAAATATTATTATAGGAAAACTCAATCAATGGAAGATGAGTATCCCAACGGCCACCAAAATCCATAACGCAAGCTCGAAGCATATCCTCCAACGTCTGAATAGTACGCTCACTCTGACCGTCGGTCTGAGGGTGGTAAGTCGTACTCATGTCTAGTCTCGTACCCAACGCTTCCTGAAAAGCTTGCCATAAGTGTGACATGAATCGACCATCACGGTCTGAAATGATTGACACCGGCACACCATGTCTCGCTACAATCTCATTGGTATAAATCTTTGCTAATTTCTCCGTCTTGTAGTCTTCACGAATAGGTAAGAAGTGAGCCGACTTGGTCAATCTATCCACAACGACCCAAATCGTATCATGCCCACTGCTACTTTTAGGCAACTTTGTGACAAAGTCCATTGTTATCTTTTCCCATTTCCACTCAGGAATTTCTGGTTGCTGAAGAAATCCTGAGGGTTTCTGATGTTCGGCTTTAATCTTAGAACACGTAAGACATCTGCTAACGTACTCAGCAATGTCTCTCTTCATACCAGGCCACCAATACAAGTCTCTCAGATCATAGTACATCTTATCCGCACCCGGATGTACTGAATATCTAGAAGTATGAGCTTCATCCATGATCAATTTCCTTACACCACCAACTGATGGAATCCAGATACGATCAAAGAAGTAAATTTCACCATCATCTCGTTGCTCAAAGTGTCTTTCTAATCCTCTTAGCCATTCAGTTGGGGCTTTGAGATCCTTGGAAGCTTCGCT
>BQNB010102265.1:0-24285 GCA_026074375.1 Tanacetum coccineum
TTACACTCAATTTCATCCTCGGACTCACTTGGGTTTTGGACAAGGCCCTTAACACTAGACTTTATGAATTCGTCCGATTCCATCTCTGGAATAGTGTCAAGATGCTCATCCTCCATTATGAGGGAGTCCGTTTTTGGTGAATCGGGTGTGATTGTGTTGTAAAAGAATACTCATCGTTGTCATCATCATAAGATGAGGTAGGCAAATTCCAACTTGGAGTATTAATAAATTCTGCCAACTCCTCGTGTATGCTTTGCAAATCTTGAAGAAGTTTGTTAAGCAATTCTTGTACCTCCTTGGATTGATGTTGCTTTTATTTACAAGCATGTTTAATTTCAAGAAATTTGTCCCAAGCTTGCATTAAAACCTTCGGTGTTTCCCTAAAAGAAATACGATTAAATTTCTTTAGAAAGTTTTCTATCAATTTTATTAGGTCTTCTCGGGCTTGCAAAGCTTCCATGCTCATTTCTTGAGGAGGTTGATGAATGACGGGAAACTGCGGGGGTTCAATTTGGTCAAAATCGGAATAATTAGAATCATAACACGGATTAGGTTCGTAATAATTCATCGGTTGACATTAAAAAGTCATATGAGGACCCCCTCAATTTGCACAATAAGGCTCATCGAAGATCAATTGATCACATTGACAAGTCTTATGCGGGCCCCCACAGTGGGTATAACAAATATATTGTTGTTGAAAACTTGGTGAAGTTTGTGGAAAATTATCATAGTTTTGATTGAAACACGGGTCCTGATTGTAGACAAACGGGACTTGAGGTGGACAATCGTAACCATAATGAGCACCGTTCCCACAAAACTCACAATTACATCGTTGACAAAAAATCGTCTAACGAATCCCCACATCCATAACAAAAATTTTGGTTGATTTGTGGAGGATATTGTGAAAAATTTTGTGCAAAATTTTCACTAGGGTCTTGATAGTGGGAACTTTGTTCTTGAGGTGTGTTATCAAAGTTAGGATTTGCATTCAATGACTCAATGGAATGAGTTAGGGGTTGCGGAGGTGGGTTGAAAACTTTTGGAGAATCAATGAAAGAATTTGGATTAGAGTCATCAATTGATGAATATTCATTACAAATGTGGCAAAATCCTTTACTAAGACCAGACCAACACCTCTTGCAAGTACACCGTTGACAACGTTCATGTTCTTCTAACGGGTCTTTACAATGAAAACAATGACGTTGATTGAATGACGCCATAAGAATTAAACAATTAAGAGGGATAGGAAGAAGAATTAAATGGCAAAGAGGTTAAAGGAGATTATTTTTGGTTTTTCGAGTTTTTTAAGCAACATATTTTATTAACGGACAAAATGAGATAAGACAACTTAAACCAATAATCAACTCGTTTCACGGTAGCTCTCTAAAAGAAAAACGCACAAAGGAGCGGAGGAGCGGGAAAGCGCGAAGCTATTAAAAACCTTCTCCTTTCGGGTCGTAGTTCCTCGGAACAACCCTCCTTATACCCCTCTTATAGTTTGTTTATCAATTAAAGGTGAGCCGTACTTCACAAGTGACACAAAGGCAAGTTTTAAATCTTTTGTTCGGGAGCTTATTATGATAATGCTTCAGTTGAAAGCATTATATTGATGATGATTTTTATTTATTATTACGAACAATGTTTTTATATTTTTTGGTTTTTCTTGTTTTTATTTATCTTATACTAATACTAATAAAAGAAAATGAAAAATATTTTTGTGTTTTATATTTTTATAAATAAAATAAAATATTCACAAACAGGAAAATTAACTTCACGAGGGAAGGGTCTTCAAAGCAAAACAAACTTCAACTCGATAATCGTACAGACATCCTCGGCAGCGGCGCCAAAAATTGACAAGTCCCTTTTACTACATATAAATATAAATAAATATATAACAAATGGGATAATATCAATGATAGTAGTATAGTATTACCGGAAGTATCAGTTTCTCACTTCGTTATCCACAAAGTTTAAAACCGGACCCGGGTCGTTCTTCCAACGAGGCGTGAATTTGAAAATCGAGTTTTGTTTTGGAATCGTGCTTGAATGGTCAAAGATTTGATTTGATTATCTATTTATATAAATAAAATGCAAAAACAAGTAAAAGAAACCCTAAAACGAAAGCTAGAAAATATTTAAACTTAAAACGAGAACGGAAACGTAAATAAAAACGCGACTTAAAAACCTAAATTATCAAAATTTAATCCTAAAGTGACTTTTTTACTTTTAATTAATCCTAAATGACTAAAAAGAAAGAATAAGAAAATCTAGACCAAAAACGGAGGTGTTTAAAGTTAAAAACGCGAAGAAAACGAGAACGGGATTCGATCCCGTTCTTTAAAAATCAAACTTCTAAAAAATTAACCCTACTAGAGCAAATTTATTTTTTCTAGGTCCTACATGATAAAAGAAAATTTTGAAAAAAAGATTTATAATTTTTTGACTTTTATTTTATTTAATATGAATTAAAAACAGTTTTAAAGAAATTAAATGATAAAAAATAATACAAACTTTTATGGAAAAATATGAAAAAATTCTAGAAAAGTACATAAAAGTGAGTAGAATGTATGAAAAATAAAATCTTGAAAAGATGGCTTAAAAATAAGCCATAAATAAGCTTATATGAGCTTATAAAACGATAAAAGAAAATTTTAGAAAAAAGAATGATATTTTTTTGACTTTTATATTTTTTATTATGAATTAAAAACACTTTTAATGAAATAAAATGATTAAAAATACCAAACTATTTTATAAAAATCTACAAAATTCAAGGAAAGTGCATTAAACAGTTAAAATCTAAGAAAAATTTTAAAAAGAAGGAGAAAACTAACTTATCGAAAATAAGCCGTAAATAAGCCCAAAAGGGCTGATAATCAAATAGGAGAAAAACCCCTTATATAATAAACATTGCAACACTCTAACAGATGGCCCTACTGGTGTCGATGGTAGAGTGTGTGCGTGTTAAATGCTTGGTTAAGAGGGTAGAGGTCAGGGGTTCGAGCCCTGCTCACCCTTGACTTCCCCTTTCCCAAGTGTTTTATTTTTGAACATTTTTTTTTACAAACTTAAACTTAAGCTGGAAATAAGCAATTTTTAAAAAGACAACTTTTTTTTAAAACTAAAAATAAGCCAGAAATAAGCTAATTAAAACTGACAGATTGCCTTTTTTACTCTAAGTGACTTAGGCTTAACTTTTTAGCTTTTTAAACATAATAAGCAAATAAGAAAAGGAAAATAAGCTTAAACAAATAAAGTCCTAGTCCTAATAAGCATGTACAAACAAAAATAAGCAGACAGGATAAGCTAAATTAAGCAAGAAATGACAGAATCACTAAAGGGCTTTTCTACTAAAAAATTTAAGCTAAAAATGTAAATAAGCTCAAATAAGCTAAAAAAGCTAAACTCAAACCGAATAAGCTAAAACAGATAATCCTAAGTATTTAACAAGCATATCTAAGCAAAACCTAAACTAAATAAGCCACAAAATAAGTAGAACTCTAAAAAGCACTTAAACACTTAAAATCTAAGCCATTTGAGCAAATAAGCTCAAAAGAGCTTATAACTTAGCAAATAAGCTACACACTGAATCTATCTTAACCTAATTATCAAAAGAAGCATAAATAAGCAATACGGAATAAGCAGAAACTTCAAAATATACAAATTGAATGAAGTGGTATTTTTGTAAATAAGACAGATCTAAAACTAGACATTTTGAGCTTAATTTTGATGGGCTTAATGGAACATATGGCTTAGTGACTTATACCACTAAAAAGCTTAAACTATAAGCTACAATAATCAACTTTCAAAAAGTATTTTGAAACACATTTAAGACATAAAAAAAGACTAATGAAAAAGGCTATAAACTAACCCATACAAGTATGCAAGAAACTGTTTTGACCCATTTGCCTTTAAACAATAAAACAAACCTTAAACTTTTAAAACCAGATTTTAAACATAAATTAAACTGTATTTTGAACATAAAAACACAAAACTTAAGCCTTAAAACTCAAAATCAAAGAATTGCATACACAAACTTAAGTATGACCACAGATTTGATCATATGCATATAAAAACTTGAAACTTTCACTAACCTTATTAAAATTGGACTAAAAACAGGATTAGAAACTTATAAATGATGAATTGAAGTTGGGTTTATAAACTTTGAATGACCAAAACACTTTTTAGAGCAAAAACAGTTTCTATCCAAACACCCCTTTAAAATCTAAAATTGCATTTTAACTTAAAAACAGGTTATGACAATCACAAAACAAGATTAAATAAGCATAATTAACATCTAAAGGGCATTAAAAACACAGATTAAGCATACATTAAGCAAACTATAAGTAAATGCGTAAAAATCACTTAAAATGAAAGAGAAGGAACTTACAAAGGTCCAAAGCCTTTGGTATGGAACTTAAGCTTCCAAAACAGATTATAACTAACCTAAAGCTTCCCAAGAAGCACTAAACCAAGGCCATCCATGATTTACCTTGCTCCAAAATGATACTTGAACAAATTTTTGATGGAACAGTAACAAACTCAATAAGCTATAGATTGAGCTTAAATAAGTTGAACAAATGTAATAAGCTTAGAAAGCATATGGAAGTGTCCTGCAAATTGTTTTAGGACTTTAGAACATAAGGTTAATAAAAAGATTTTGATTAACATTTAAACTATTGAAATTTCATTAAAATTAAAAAGGTTATAAAGACTTTTAAAAGTAAAATTGACGGAATTTAAATGACAAAGAATTAAAAAAACGAGTTACACTCCTTCCTGTGAACATAAGCTAAGAATTTTTAGTCGATATTACTTGAACTCTTTGGTCTATCAATTGTGCTAGTTGTGGTTAGTTGTGAGAGAGCTTTAAAAAGTCTTCATCCAGCCTTGATTCATCTTGTTCTCAAGTAAAAATGTATCACAGTCGATTGAATTGGTCTTTCAAAAGCTCAAAAATAGGAAGGTTTAGGATTGCCAGGGTGGAAATTAATGTTTGTGATGTGGGGTTAAGTATGTGGGGTTCGTAAGAGTGATGGGTTTTTGTGGGGTGAAGGGTTTTTGGCAGGTTGTGGAAGAGTGCTACAGTGTCATGTGGTTTGGTAGAGAAGCACAATACCAATTTGGCACCCAATTTGTTATAGTTTAAAGTTTTGAGACATGGCAACTTTGGTCCTTCAAGGTGAATAAGTGAATTACAACTATAGTCCTTGTACTCTGCATCTTTGGTCCTTGGTTTGATTTGTTGTTGCGTCGTTAGTCCTCAATGACTAACAATGTTAGTCCTTGAAGGACTAACGGTGTGAAGGGGTTAACAGAGATATACCTATACGACTTAACAGTCGTTTAACCAGGGTGTTGACTGGATCAGGCCAGTTGGGCTTGTTAAATGGTTTTGGGCCTTTTAACTTGACAGATTTGGAATATAAGCCCAATTTGAGATAAAGGCTTATATAAGCCTAGTCTTGATGGCTTATTGGGCCGACTTGGCCCAATAAAAAGGGTCGGGTTGGCTCGATAAGTTTTCTTTGGTTTCGGCTTCGGTTTGACTTTGACTTTACGGGGTTGACTTTTCGGTTGACTTTTTGACTTTGACCTTGACTTTTCAGGCTTTTTCCATTCCCGTGCTCATTTTTGTCGTTTTGGCTTCGTTTTTGTCCTTTAATCGTATATCCGTTACCTGCACAATAAAAATGGAAAACACACAAATACAAAGTATTTTTGGTATGTTTTTGGTCTTTTTAAGTTTGTTTTCTTAGTTCGATGTTTTTGGTCTTTTTAAGTTCGTTAGCAGATAAATCAGTATATTTTTTGGTCGAGTTACGCCATTTTCCTCAATTGAAGGCCAAATGAGTGGAACCATTTTCAACGGATTCAAGAATCATTCTTCCATGTTGTCTATTCATCATGTATAGCTCCATTCTGCTTTTCTAATAATCGTACATATCTTTTTCCAACATAGGTGGACGATTGTCAGCACCAAAAAGAATCGCTTTGTCAGCAAGAGTCGCCATTGATAAATTGGTATGCTCAAAGATTATTGTTTGATTGAGCAGTGATAGAAAGTAATTGTGTTTGAGGGTGTTGTCTTTTGTGTTTTAATTATTGAAACTACATAGGATTTTACAATTCTTGACAAAACCGGAAAAAAAGTGGAGTGTTTTTCGGGGATTTTACAAGTCAAAGAAATGAACCGTATAATTTAGATTAAGCAATTTAAGTTTTTTTTATGTTGCAAATTCGGTTGATTAAGCCAATTGCGAATTCGGGTGTTATTGAAAATTGCCAATTCGGATTATACTAAGAAAACTGCGAATTCGGGTGTTGCCAATGCGGGTGATACTAAGAAAAATGTGAATTCGGGTGTTGCCAATTCGGGTGATACTAACAAAACTGCGAATTCGGGTGTTGCCAATTCGGGTGTTGCGAATTTGGCTACAATTGAAGTTGCTAATTCGGATATTGCGAATTCGGCTACAACAGAAATTGCTAATTCGGATATTGCGAATTCGGCTACAACAGAAATTGCTAATTCGGATATTGCGAATTCGGCTACAACAAAAATTGCTAATTCATGTATTGCGAATGTGGCTACAACAAAAATTGCTAATTCGGGTATTGCAAATTCGGCTACAACAGAAATTGCGAATTAGGGTAACACTAAAATTGCGAATTCGGGTAAAACAAGTACGAAACTCAAAATCTTTAAAACACAAAAAGACATTTTTGATTGTTTTTTCCCAAAATTTCTTGTACAAATTGTATTTCTTAATCCTATATGTACCCTTAAAAATGGAAACCTTTTTGGTTTTTAAAGCCGAAAGTTTCAAAATTAAGATTTGTACTTATAAGGTTTTTTTGAAAACAATAGATGAACAAAAACCTAAATTTTCTTTTGATGCCAAAGAAATACACTAAATCCAGGATTCTATCACTTTTACCTAGTTAATGATCTTTTATTGTGCAAAAGAAGCTTTGAAAACAAAAAGAAAAGAAAGAAACAAGGACGTACGAATACAAGCAAAAAAACGAACCAAAAAAATCAAACACAAAAACTAAGCAAATCACTCCATGGCTCTTGATACCAATTGTAGAATACAAGTAATCTTTGATATATGAACCAAGAACTAGAGAGAGAAAGTTGGAGGAAGGATGTATTTTTCTAGTGAGAGAAAGTAGAGAACATGAAATGCATTAAGTGAAAAATGAGACATACAACCAACCAACCAACCACCTCTCCAAAGCACAGAGAGGTGTATTTATACCCTAATGAGGCTGGCCATGGATGGGCTTTCCATGGGCTTTTCCTAACTTGGCCTATTAAGGTTCCAAAAATAACTAAACGAGCTAACGATTGTTATCTATGGAGTGATCAACACTTTCCTTGGAATTTTGTATTCCTAACAACTACTCTTACTGAATTCATGATACTTTCTAGTACGGAAAATTGTCCATCAATGTTGGACAAAGACTTGTATGATTCTTAGGAAAGCATAATGGAACTATACATGCAAAATAGAGAGCATGGAAGAATGATATTTGAATCAGTTGAATATGGTTCCACTCTGAGGCCTTATGATTGAAGAAAACAGTGTGACCAGGACATAAGAAAATGAGGATTGTCTGAAATGAGAAATTCAGTGATATTGTTAATCTCAAGTAATAATATCATTCTTCAAGGGACTAACCATCTGATGTCTATTTACTCGTTAATCATCCACAGAGTTGGGCCAATGATCTATGGGCAAAGAATTAATTACTAATGAAGGTCTTTATTGACAAGAGCAGGAAGGAGTACTAGTGTAAAGTGTATGATGCATTTGATAAGTTTGCTCACATCAAGGGGGAATCACTTCATCAATATTACTTGAGATTTACTCAGCTGATCAATGACATGAACATTTATAAAATGAAATTATAGCAATTTCAGGTCAAAACCAAGTTTTTAAACAGTCTTCCACCTGAATAGAGTAAGTTTGTGACTAATGTCTAACTGGTAAAAGATTTTCACACTACCAACTTCGATCAGCTAAATGCATATCTTAAACAACATGAACTCCATGCAAATGAAGTTCGTATTATGTGTGAATGCATGATTATGTCGTTGTGTGGTTAGAATTTTATGATTTCAAGATTTAAATTTATATTTTGTCAAATTAACAAAAAACAACACTTTAACGAGCAGTGTACCCGATCTGGTGGTGTTTAGTTGGTAAGTAGGGCTGTCGACACTAGAGCTGAAGAAAAAAACAATTCTTTCAAGTTATTAATATTTTGGCTTTTAATATTCATAAACTAAGTTAATTTCTATTCTATGTTAAACCTATGCTAAAACCTATGTTAATCTAAATCTAACGGTAAGGGGGTTGGTTTCAGCTGATGAGACTGGCAACGGGCTTTTGTGGTGACTAAAATCAACATACGTTACTAAAAACACGCAGCAAATTACAGAAATAAAAGGACGTGGTCTAGCCAAATATAAGAAAACTGTATTAATCCATTATTAATCCAATCAGAACCTTGGTTTGTTTATTTAGTGCAATGATTCTTATCTCGAATGGCGGCATATCATTCTTAGATTAAGGCGGTACTTCTTCCTTAGACCTACATACGTAGAATTCTATCACAATTAAACGCATCTGCATAAAGCATCCTTATTTGCTAATTATAATCTATCTTAGGGATTAAAGCAATGGTGATCTTGTTAAACCCTAGCTCATGGAGACTTTACCCACTTACTGCTTAATGAAAATTCATACACTAGTAGTCCACTAACCAAGTCTTTACCAAATTATTGTGAAAACGTTTCTCGTTGAATCCCTAGGGTCACCTGACTGGTCCAACTAAGCTCACAATCTATGAGAAAGAGGAGGTTCACTTATTTGTGATCCTATTGGTCTAAGATGTATAAATCACTATATGGAGAGCTATCCTGACATCTAGATTACTTGGTCTGTATCACTAGTTATGTTTGAATTGATATGTCAATACAAAAGGCAGGTAAACACTTTAATCTAAAAACATAAACAAGCAATAATCGATAAATTAAGCAATCTAGGATAACAAACCAAACATTCAGATCTTCATAAATAATGGCTCATACTCAAAGGTTGTTGGAGGAGTATGTACATGTAATAAGAAATATTTATATGGCTAGACACATTGTAAGCCTAAGGGTCCCCACTTTATACACTGAGGTACCATTTTTTATTCGTATTTTTTGTATTCTACGGTATATAATAACCCACCGTAACACGGGATAACTATCGGGCTTCTAATAACAAGTATTGTATTAGTTAATTGACATGAAAACAAGTAAGAGGTGGCCTATATGAGCCCATATAGGGCGGCCATTTATGGTTTTTGGAGGGGATAAGATTGTTCGACTAATCAAATTAAATGTGATGATCTCCTAATTGATTTCCTAATTAATTTGATTATAACATTCCAAATTTCTCTCCCCTCCTCCCCCTTATAAAAATACGACACAAACACACTCTTTGCAAGGTTTTTGTGTTCTTGTTTTTCAATCACTTTGTTTCTAGTTTACTCAAGGTGAATTCCAAGGTTACGGGGTTAAGACTAGCATCTAATTGGTATACAAGGAAGTGTAGTATGGATACATCATAGAGGTGATCTCCATTGATCACTTGGTTTCATTGGGTGTTTCGTGTTAAGGTGAAGGTCACCATTAGAATCTACCGATCACGCTACAAAGGTATTACTTGTCTTGTTTTAACTATGATTGATCATATGACTCTATGGATCCATTGATAGGTGCATGTTCGTTTGCATTTTATATTTTATATATGATATTCATTTTTTCAGCACCTATAGTGTATCAACGAGCCATCATATGATGTATTGATCATCTTGTGTGGGTAAAAATGGCTAAAACGTGTGTTTTTAATGGATTCAAAAGGATAATTTTAAAACAGCCCCTAAGGCTTATTTTTTGAAATTAATTCGACCTATATAGGGTCTTATGATCTGTGATTTTTGATCCCATAGCTATTTGTTATAAATACTTTAATTGGTTTTGTTATCGGGTACGTGTAAAAGGGCCTAAATCGCGTGTTTTGGAACGATTCTTGAATCGGTTTTAAATCAGCCCCTTGGGCATTATTTTCTGAAATAATATGGTTGTTATAAGGTCTTTAATACAGTACTAAGTGATCCTTAAGCCATTGGTTACATTGTACAATCGGGTTGGTTATACTTATAGTTAATGTATATCTTCTTATTCGTTGTGCTAATCCTATTTATTTCTTGTTAATTATTTTGTATCCATGGAAAATACATGCATGTTTGGCCATGGACTTAGCCAAAACCTTGTTAATACATGATATTATGGTATTATTATGTTGTGTATGCAAAGGCGATGAAAACCTTGACCACTTGTGACTTGATTTGCTTGATATTGCATTTAATTTTGGTTTTGGGTTTTCCATTGTTTCAGCTTCTTTTGTTTGCTTTTAATTATTGTTGTAGCCATTATTTAGGCATTTTACAGTATTTAGATGATAGGATAAATATATTCAATTATCAAATTATTTTTGTAACGTTGTTTGGATTCGAAATTAGCGCAAGAGTTTAAGGGCATAAGTCAAATTCAGAGTCTGCTGGAGGTGACCTCCACTAAAGTGGATTTCCTCGGATTTCTATAAGGAGTTTAGGCTTATTTTTTGAAGCAGGGTGCAAAAACTATGGGGATACATGTCTTCAACTGGAGCTCAGATTTGGGGAAGACTCCTTCTTGTGTTTCAGGACCCGTGAAGTCAGCTAAAATTTTATGGCAGTTTTGGGCTTCAAGTTCATTAGGTTTCACTTGCTCATGATGGTTCTTGGAGCAAGTGGGAGCCCTCCTTGTGGTTGTGTGGTTAACCTTTAGTTGAATTCTTGGTTCTTGTGATGGCTCACGAGACCAAGCATAGGTTTTTCATCGGTTGAGGCTTTGCATACTTGTGGTTGTATTTGATTATTTACTTTTACATATGTTTGGAATATATATAACTTGCAAATGTTTTTATAAAACTAAACGCCAAAAATTTAAGAAACTAAATCTTTCTTTGTATTTAGTTTTAAAGTTTAAATATGATTTGAAACTAAGCACTTGTTTTTTATATAAATAACACTAAATAATTGTTATGATTGTTATTTAATTTATGTATTGTTCAAACTACATATTTATCCCACTAGGTCTATATATTTGTCATGAATTAATCGAAAACTTGAACATATTAAAAAGATAAAAAACAAATTATAAAATTTGCACATAAGTTAAAAATAGTTTTTAACTTGTGCTACAAAGGATGAATGAATGCTTCCTCGTATACACTTTTTGATCATGTTTTTATCAAAAATAATACCTGTCAAATTTAAGTCATGCCGTCCAATTCATTGAGAACACTTGCATTTGCTCTTCACTCTGCGTGAGACGTAGGTGAATTGTAACCCAAGGTTGATAGAGTTTCTATGAGTGATCGTCCCTAGACATATTCTCACATGTTCTCGCATTGGATGACTTAATCGAGTTAAGTAAGTGAGACCTTGGCTCGAGGCAAGGATGGGACTAAACATGCCAGCTTGACATTGTTTCGCCGGTTACAAATGTCATGAGTCCCATATGGTCTAAGAATTGCACAGGTTTTTGCAATTGGTGAACGTCACCTACCTATTGAATCTATCATTGCGAGCAGATCAACTGACGTGATGGTAGAACCTCAATGAGGATCTTAGCCTTTTGTAAAATTAATTGTTTTATATTATAAACTTGGGTAGTTAATTTTAAAATGATTAATTATTGAAAATACTAAAATTGAACTTTGTAATTTCTATTAATGACATTATGCAACGCAAATCGTAAACAAAAGTTTGATTCCTTTCTTTTTTACAGGAAGGCAAACTAAGTCTTATTTCCTTGTAAGAAAGAGACTTATTCCTATCCTTTCTACTTGTATGAGAAAACTATAATAGGAAAACTTGAATTTTCCAATCCTAATCAAACTCAAAGCATACATACTTGAGAAATTATTTTGTCTTGTAAAAGTTAAACGGTTAAGTACGGTTGCACATCTTAGTTGGATGACTAGAGAACATGTTTTCTATAGCCACCAAATGATACATCTTGAAGAGTCAAGATATAGTATGAGTTTTAATAATTAGAAATGGAAATCTCAATAAATCGCGAAAGAGAAAAGGAAATTAATAGCCATTGTTTTCTAGTAGTTTCCGTAACTTTATTTTTTTTCTAAGATTTCTACACACCTTGGAGGTAATGTAAAGGAAGAATTGCATGAAAACTTTCAGTTTAAAGAATGGCATTGATGCTAGTCCATCATTCGATATAGGTAGAACTTGATGCCACTTCCTTGAATATTAAGTACATGTTTACTAGCCTATGAGCCTCACATTGAGATAATGTGCAGATGTTCAAGAGTAGAAAAAGTAAATAATTGCTACTTGAACTTCAATTGGTATTAGATTGGAATTCATTAACTTGGTAAGCAAATCGGTTAAATTGGTCATTTGATTTTGCATGTTTTGGTTTTGATTTTGCATATTTCTCATAACTGAATCATTAGTTTTGACGTAGTTTTGAAAATCATCCTTCGACACACCTTGTGTTTGCGGAGCCGGAGTTGGTAAGGTGGAGCTTGGTGAACCCGGGGTTGATTAATCGGGGGTCGATAAATTTGGCCTTGGTTGTAGTTATTCCCCCGGTCCTTGGTTTTGTTGAACGAGAGGAAAACCGGGAGGCCAAATTTGATTAGCAATCGGGGCTCGGTAACCGGTATTTCCTTGATTGAAATTAGCTGCGGCGGCTTGAGAGACGTACTCTTGAATATTGTCACGATAAACGTTGCCATCGGTGGCGGGACAATTTCGGTAAGAATGAGCACCACCGCAAGTAACACAACTTTCCTCGACCGCTTTTACAGAAGCGAGAGCTTGGGATTGGTTTTTCTTATCGAGAAGTAAAGCTTTCACCATATCTTTATGTTCGGCAACATCGGGAGAAATACCGAGGGTAGAAGAGCTCAAACTTACTTTGGCAACAACCGGTTTGTTACGTGAATTACGAACTTTGGATTTGCTCTCAATGATTCTTAGGCAATCACGAGGCATTTTATCCAAAAAGTTACCACCCGCGGCGGAATTCAACGAATCTTGATTATTAGAGTTCAAAGCATTATAGAATGTATCGAGTTGATGTAATTCTAAAAATCCATGATGTGGGCATGCCTAAAGAAGATCATTGAATCGGTCCCATGCCTCGTAAAAAGTTTCATCAAATCGTTGTTGAAATCTCGTGATTTCATTTCGAAGATTTGTTGTTTTAGAAGGAGGGAAGAATTTGTTGATGAATTTTGAAACAAGATCATCCCATGTGAGAATCGATCAAGGGGGTTCTTTTTCAAGGCAAATCCGGGCGGCACCCTCGAGAGAAAATAGGAAAAGCATAAGACTTACCGACGTACTCGGGACATTCAGGAACTTCATCGTAGAAGTGATCTTGTTGAAATAACGGATGTGAGCATGAGGGTCTTCTTTGTCATATCTGAAAAATTGTTTGTTTTGAACGAGGGTAAGCAAACCGTGCTTAAGCTCAAAGTTGTCCACGGTGATCTCGGGAACAACGATGGCATCCTCGTAACCCACGGTGGGTGCTTCGAGCAATTGAGCCATAGTATGATTATTGGCCATCGTAACTACGGGAGGAGCTTGATTTTTAATTGGTTCCACAAGATTAAATGGTTCAACAAAAGTCGGGTTGACTTGTTGTTGTGGACGGTTAAGATTACGAGATTGAGAACGAGTGCGCATGCACTAAAATGTAAAAAGAAAATTTAACCTATTTTATTTTCTCTTTTTTTTAAATTTTTTTTTAGTTTTTCAACATTGTATTCACATTAAATTTTAATAACGGGCAATGAGATAAGACACTTAAACCTAATAATCAACTCGCTTCTCGGTAACTCTCTAAAAGAAAAACGCACAAAGGAGTTTGTTTAACTTTAAAAGGTGAGCCGTACATTGCGAGAGACACAAAAGGTAAGTTTTTTTTCTTTGGTTCGGGAACTTATTAATGGATAATACTTCAGTTGAAAGTATTATATGTTGGTGTTCTTTTACCAACTTGGTAAATTTTTTTATTTCTTTTTATGGATAATTTTTTTATATTTTTGTTTTTTTATATTATATATACACTAAATAAAAGAATTTTTTTT
The DNA here is from genome assembly GCA_026074375.1 of Tanacetum coccineum. NCBI lineage: Eukaryota > Viridiplantae > Streptophyta > Magnoliopsida > Asterales > Asteraceae > Tanacetum > Tanacetum coccineum. The sequence continues at coordinate 14,229 of BQNB010102265.1, forward strand.
TGTATTTTTTGTATTTTTAAAAAAAAAAATAAACAAAATAACTTCACACGGAAGGATCTTCAAACAAAAATTGTCAAACGGCTTCAACAATCGTAAGCAATCCTCCTCGGCAGCGGCGCCAAAAACTGATTACGAAAAACTCAACCCTTTATATATATTAAATATAATAAATATATAAATATATAATAAGAATCAAAAGTCTCAATTATAGTGCAATGGAAAGTCGTTTGTCGGTTTGAACCATGTGATGCTTGAAGGAACATGACTATGATTGGTTTTCTAATCTCGGGAAAATTAATGCAATCTATTTACTAAAATACACTTAAGGACACAAGTTTTTAAACTAAAAACGCAATCGGGAATCCTAAAAACGCGTCTAAATTATCAATAAGTCTAAAATTAAACCTAAAAATCTAACTTAGTTTCTTATAACCTTCAAATGGACAAAGGAAAAATTTTCTAAAAAGGAATTATATTTTTTTGACTTTTTAATAATTTTTTATGAATTAAAAACCTATTTAATCTATTTAAAATTCTAGAAAATAACAAATTAACACCTAAAATTACAAAAAATGATTTTATACTTTAAAAAAGTCTAAAATATGATAAAAACTCAAAAAAATATTTTTCACTACTTTTTATAATTAAAAGCTATTTTCTAAAATTAATTTAAAAAGCTAAAAATGAAATTTAAAATCTAAAAATGATAAAAATGTTTTTAAAGTTTGTAAACCTAAAAATATTAATTCTAAAACTAAAAACTATTTTTTGTATTTTTCTGAATTAATTTTCTATTTTTAAATGACTTTTTAAAATTTTAATCTACGAAAATTAAAGAAAAATAACAAATAAAGTTGGAAAAATCTAAAAAATTGCAGGAAAGTCCTAAATGATGTAAAGTTCCTAGGAAAAATAAGTTGGATAAGCCAGCTTAAGAAATAAGCTCTAAAAAGCCCGGAATAAGCTTCAAAGTGCTTATGAGAAAAAGGGGTGAAAACGTGTATAAGTAAATTGATTATGCAAAGTCTAACGGAAAAGTCCCAAGGGCGCTAGTGGTAGAGGGTGTGTGTGCTAAAACGTTTGGTGAGTAGGGGTTGAGGTCCCGGGTTCGAGTCCTGCTCACCTGGGACTTCCCCCAACTCCCAAATGTTTTTTATTTGCCATTTTTTATAACTTTTTAGATAAGCAATAAATAAGCAACTTTTACAAAAACACTTTTTATATAAGCCACAAATAAGCACAAAAATAAGCTGTCAAAGTTGACAGAAAAAGCTTTTTTACACTAAGAAGACTTAATGGCTAAACTGTTAAGCATTTTGAACATAAATAAGCTAAGAAAACTCAAAATAAGCTAAGACAGGTGAAAGGCTATATCTAAAAAGCTCTGAGGGACAAAAATAAGCAAATGCAGTAAGCTAAAATCAAGCTAAAAATGACAGAAATGCTAAAACACTTAAAAATTCTAAGTTAAAAGCAAATAAGCTCAAATAAGCTCTACAACAGCTGAAAAAGCTAAAAAGACTTAAAAACTAACCTAACAAACAGTATGAAACACAAATTAAGCAAATTCAATAAGCTATAAGCTCAAAAGAGCAAATAAGCTTATTTGGCTAAAACTGATAGCCAAACAGCCTAATGGGACTTTTTTAGCTTAAAAATAAGCTAGAAAACAGATCCTTATAGCTTATTGGCTTATACAACTAAAAAGCATGGCCAAAAAGCTACTTAAATTAACAATCAGAAAAGAGATTGAAACACACATAAGCCCTTAAAAAGCTTAATGAAAAAGCTGTTTCACACAGACACAACTCTTAAAAAATATTTTCAATCTTTGCAAAACACTACTTTTGAGCTTAAAAATAAGCCATCCAACAGATCCTTATGACAATAAAACCTTCAAACAGATTGAGATTTTTCCTCAAAGGACAAGTAACAAGAATCAAAAAGGAGTTTGAAATTAAGAATAAGCCACAATAATCAATTGAAAAAGCTGTTTTGTCTTAAAAAGACACTTAGCAAAATTTTGACAGATTTGGACAATACACAAACTAAATTTGCAGACCTTAAAGACCTTGTTTTAAGACTTCATTAAACTCAAAAACATCACCAATATAACAAATTTAAAAGACTTAATCTAATAAGCTTATTAAACAAGCTATGGGTTCACAGATTCAAACCATGGTCACTTAACACCCTAAAATTGAATTTTTCACTTTAATAACTTTTAAAAACTGTTTAAAATGACTAAATAAGGCTAGTGAGAGTTGGCTTAATGACCCAAATGTTTTTTTAAACCATTTTGACCCATTTTACCCTTTGTCCCAAACACCCCTTTATGTGACAGATTTGCATATTTAACTTGATTAAGGCTGAATTAAACTACAAATCCACAAGACCAGATATTATATAAGTTACAAAGACAGTTTTAAGCAAATATCAATATCCAATAAGCACTCAAATAAGCTGAAACAGATTATGCAATTTCAAAAGCTAAAATGGACATATTTTAAATAAACTTGCACAAATGACATAAAAGCATAAAACAAACATACATAAGCAATAAAACAAACATAAATAAGCATAAATAAGCAGATATAAGCAGTAAATAAGCACTAATAAGCAGTTTTACAGTAAATAAGCTAAAATTTGAAAAATGAAGACTTACAAAGCCCTTGCTCAAACAGGGCAAATTAAGCTTTTAAAAGCCAATCTACAAGCTCTAGCTTGTTAAAAACAAGCTAGTGGTGTCCATAAGCCCTTCCATAACTGGCTTATCATCCATTAAGCTGTGGTATTTGAGAGTGTGTATTTTTTTTGGTTTTTTGTAAAATTTTCTTAAGTACTTAATATTTAAGTTAAAACAGAATGTATGATAGTTATAAAAGAGCTTAATGTAGCTTATGAAACACTTTTTGACAACAATAAAACACAAATTCTTAAAAAGAGAGATTTTACTAAAACTTGCTTTTCATTAATTTAAAAACAAAACATTACAATATTGAAAGTTTACACTAAAAATAAGCTGAAAATTGTAAAAAATAGATTAACTAGGTGCCATTGAAGGCTTACACTAGTTCTATTTATAACAAGCTAAAGAAGATTCTAGGATGTGTATTTCTTGTGTGAGACAGCTCAAGGGTGTGCTTGTTGTGTGAGGCAAGTCTTCAATCAATCATAGCCATCAATTTTGAGTAGTGCCCAAGCCCTTTGATCTTAACCCTTCAATCTTTGTCTTCTTCCTTTGTCGAATAGGATTCTTGGGGATTGCCAAGGTGGCAAATGGAGTTTAGTGAGGTGGGGGGAGTGGGATAATAATGTTTTGTTGTGAAGTGAGGGCTTTGTATGGTTATGCAGGGAAAGGACACACGATTTGTGCGTGAGTTGAGGGAGATAAACAATAACTGGCGCCCTTTTTTAAAGTTTAGAAAATGGCAAGTTTGGTCCCTGAGTTTATATGATATAATTGCAATCATAGTCCTTGTTTCCTTCACAATTGCCCCTTGAAGTTGGTAAATGTTTGCACCATTAGTCCTTAAAGGATTAACGGTGTAAAGGTTAAAAGGGAATGGGATAACAGGATGATGGGTTAACAGGTTTGTTATAAGGGGGTTTGGGCTTTTGGACTTGGGCCGAGTTATAGAAAAGAGGTATTAGGCCTTTTTTATAAGGCTTAAGTCTTATAAAGTCTTCATAATGTTTAAATGGGCTGACCCGGCCCATTAGATGGGTACGGGTTGACCCATTTAACATTTCTTCGATATCGGCTCCGCCTTTGACTTTGACTTTGTCGGGGTTGACTTTGGTTGACTTTGACTTTTTGACTTTTGGCTTTGATTTGACTTTTCTTTCACGCTCTTTCCGTTCTCGTGCTCGGTTTTGTCGTTTTGGCTTTGTTTTTGTCCTTTTCTTAGATATCCGTTACCTGCACAATACAAATGCAAAACATACAAATACAATGTATTTTTGGTACGTTTTTGGTCATTTAAGTCCGGTTTTAATGGAAAATGGTATGTGTAATTAAGCACATACCATATACTTTATACGATGTTTTGTAAATCTAATTTATATAGTAGTTGTTTGGCTTTGATGATTCAGTAACTTGCTTAGTCTTCTTTTTTCATGCCAGAAAATTGCAATGCATAAATATCTAACTATCAATAACGTTTACATTGAAACAACATATGTTTTCCCATATGCGTATTTTGTGCATGATTTATCTGTTGTTTGCCCTTTATCTGACTTATCCATGTGACTCATAATCGTTCTATACTTTCACAGATACCAAACCTTTGAATGCCGGGATCATACGCTCATCCACCTACGTGATCCGCGCTGTCTGGCTCATTCCACATATGTACGCTAGCCGCCTCGTTTCGCACCCGCCTCATCCTATTACAGGCCCTGGTACCCTACTTCGCATCATCTCTCCCCAGGAAGTTCGTAAACATTGAGTGTACTCTATACGCCATTTGTCGGTTATATCGCGAATACTTCTTGTAATTCCGAACTATGGTAAAATCGATTATCTTCACCTCCCATCGAGCTATAGATTTGTTTACGGCTTCATAGTGTAACCCCTCCCTACCTACAGTGATGACTGTAAAGTGTGCCACTCCCGCCTAGACTGCGACTGTCCAGATTCGCACACTAATCCCTCAAGACCCCCACCCCCACACGCCTCCGCCGACCCCCCCACCCACCGCCGCGCCCCCCCCCTCTCCCCTCCGCTTCTCCCCGGGCTGTCCATCATTCCCAAGTAATCCCAAGCCAGGCTGTTTTAGGGTAGAAAGGAAATCACCAAAGGCCGAAAGCCTCTTGGTCTTGACTTGATAAATAACCTCTCCAAGGAATTAGAGAAGGTGTTGTTGGTTCACTTTGTAATTTTCCATTTGCAAGTAAATCATCCACTCTCTTTCATTTCCTATCTCTTGTTTCTCTCTCTAACTTCTCTCTAAACTTCTTGCCTATTCTTCTTCCTCTTTTCTCCTTTATTCGTTTCTTTGTAATATTTCTGTAGAGTGAAGGTTATCGGGTTTATCCGACATTTGCGTATCAAGAGCTCGGGTGGCTGTGATTGTTTTAGTGGTTTAATAAGGCTTAATTTCCATGGCTATTAAGTATAAAAGCTCACGGTCTCATCAGCTTATTATGCATATTTTGGTTTGTTATGTGTTCCTTTACTTGCATATACATGGTTCTACACACTTCTAGTGTTACCTTTCATGCCTTAAATATCTCTAAGTTTGATTTATTTATTAGCTTATTTGGTTAGGCTTATTTTTTTGTTCTAAGCGGAGGTTTGGTTGTTTTTTTTAGTGATTTCTAAGGTAAAAACTTTGTTGTTTTGTTGTACTTGTTAGTATCATCAACCCCATTAGTGTCAAACGTTTTATATTATTAGTCTTAATCAGAAGATTATTTGGTTGTAGTTTGCTGATTTGGAATGCTTATGGAGCTTTGATAGGATGGCGAGTTATGGAAGCAACTTTTATCTCCTTAATATTATTCGGTGGCGTTTTTGGGATAGGAAGGGACTTGTCTTGTTTGTTTGTCAAAGTACTTGCAAAGAAAAAAAAAAGGAAAGAAGCGACATGTACTTGTTTTTAACCCTTTCAGTGGCGAGTTTGATTAACTTGTGTGGTGGTTTGATAATTTTTTTTTGTAGCGGTTTGTATTTTGCTTTGGTAACGGTTTTACAGGTACATTCGAAGAAATTTTATCTTGGCCAAAAAGAATCGTTACTCTGCCCAAATTTAGAATCCATAGCGGTTTAGTTTAAAAATTTTTTGGTAGCGGTTTAATAGATTATTAAAGGCAGCGGTTTACCGAGTTCATTAAGGTAGCGGTTTGAGAAAGTTTAACAGACAGCGGTTTATTAAAGTTAAAACAGGCAGCGGTTTGAGTTTCCTTGCCAGCGGTTTGTTTATAATTTTAGGCAGCGGTTTACCTTTATGTTTGCCAGCGGTTTGTTTAAAATTTTTGGTAGCGGTTTGGTTTTAATAACAAAGGTAGCGGTTTGAGTCTGCTTGCTAGCGGTTTGAAATTGGAAAATAGGTAGCGATTTGATAGGCTAAAACAGACAGCGGTTTAGTTAAATTTTGGTGGCGGTTTGTTTCTTCCTTTCACTTAGGAATCGGAATTTATTTTCACTTACTCAATTTCGGTAATTTAATTTTGGTAAAAGGCCATCTTTGGTGAAAATCACTTTTGGACAAAACGGACCGTGAACTTTAAAGACAATTAATTAACCTTAACAAACAACGAACCACAATCACAATCAAGGACTTAAAATAATTTTAATTCAACTCAAATAAACCTTAATCTCAATCAATTTACATTCATGGTTTTCTATTGATTTTGTAAAATCCCGCGAAAGACTCAATTCTTTTCTCGGTTTTAATCATAGACTTGTAAAATCCCGTGGACGTTTATTGTATTCATTTTACCACAACTTCAATCACAACACATCTACTTAAGATCCTTCAATCATTTTCACTTCATAATTCAACAATCATTCATCATAACTACTCAATGTGTAACTTCACAATCGCTGTCAAATGCATAAAACATCATGGAGGCTTTGGTTCAAGGCTGTACACATGTTGCAACGACGATAGCACATTGTGATCTACTTTCTTATGATACATTGATACAAGACCAAATGTTAATGCCTTAAGGAAATGCATTCTCGAAGGTCCTTACACTCCTTCTACTGTGATAATTCCAGTTGTACTTGCAACGGATAATTCTCTAGCAGTTCCTGAACGAACAACAGTTGAGACAGTCCTGAATATGTCTCCTGAAAACAAAGCTCATTTTGAATCAGAAAAGGAAGCGATTCATTTGATATTGATTGGAATTAGAGATGAAAATATATCAACTGTTGATGGCATGCAGACAACTATGAAATGTGGGAAGATCGAAAGGCTACAACAAGGTGAATCCCTCAACATTCAAGTGTTATGACAAACTTATTTTGGTGGTTTGGAAAATTCACCTCTCACGATGGAGAATCAATGGAGTCATATTACACAAGGTTTTACAAGCTGATGAATGAAATGATCAGAAATAATTTAACAGTTGCTACGATGCAAGTCAATGTTAAATTTCTTCAACAACTTCAACAAGAATGGTCAAGGTTTGTAACAATTTTCAAGCAACAACACAAATTGGATGAGGTTTCTATCAACGCAAGCTCGTTGACGTTCTGAAACCAATATCAAAAGGATGTTAATGAACTCCATGTTGAACAAATAAGCCAAGAATGCTAACCCATTAACTTGTTGCTATGCTCAACCATAATCAAGATCCTTATTATCAAAGCACTAAAGTCATACAATCATCTGCCCCAAACATAAAAGCCTCACTTACAACAGATCTCATGCAGCTACAAGACACAAAGGTAAAGAGATAGCCAAACAAATCACACCTCTATCTCAGTCAGCTTCTAAAGAAGATAGTGATCCTGAACAAGCTCAGAAGGATAAGGAAATACAGAAGAATTTGGCACTAATTGCAAAGTATTTCAAGAAGATCTATAAGCCTACTAACAACAACCTCAAAACTTCCTCAAACACCATAAACAAGAATGTGGATACTACTCCAAGATACAAGAATGACAATTAGACTGGACAGTTTAGGAATCAGAGGACAATGACTGTTGCTGGGGCTAGGGAAACTGTAGGTGGTCAAGTAGTGCAACAGTCTGGGATACAGTGTTTCAACTGCAAGGAATTTGGTCATTTTTTCTAAAGAATGTCAGAAGCCAAAACGGGTTAAAGACTTCACGTATCACAAAGAAATAATATTGTTGTGTAAAAGAGAAAGGTGTTCCCCTTCAAGCAGAGCAATCTGACTGGCTAGTAGACACGGATGAAGGGATTGATGAACAAGAGTTGTAAGCACATTACAACTATATGGCAAAGATCCAGGAAGTTTCTACAGTAGACTCAGGTACTGATTCTGAGCCATTAGAGCAGGTACAATATGATACTAGATATAATATGTTTGTCAATGAAATACAACATTCTGAGCAATTTAAATCCATTAGCAACACATGTGTAGTGGAAACGGGTGATAGTAATGTCATTCCTGATTCATCGGATATGTGTGATAATGATATTCAGAATGACCAAAATGCTGTAGAATGTGATGATGAGCGTGTTGCGCTTGCTAATTTAATTGCAATTTAAAACTTGAATGTCGATGAAAATAAAAAGATTCAAAAGCAATTAAAGAAAGCAAACGCATCATTAACTCAAGAATTGACTGGGTGCAAATCTATTCTTGCGAAAACTAGTAGAACTCTAGGGGAATCTAATAGTATTCGGATAGTCGGCCCTAGTGTGCCACTTCAAAATAAACGATGAGTTTGAGAGGTACAAGAACCTAAATGACCGTACTGTTGACTATGAGAAACTTGAAAGTAAGTTAAATGAAACTCTAGGACTATTAGCTCAAAAATACATTGACATAAAAAAAGGTTTAAAAACTTAAAGCCTACGAAATTTCAGTTGTCAAAGAGAACAGATGGTTAAGTTCAACAGAGTCTTTTAAAACAAAGTCACATTACGAAGGTTCTGTCAAGAGGAAAACAAGTTAATAACGGGATTTGAAACTTAAGGAAGAAAAAGTAGTGACAAAATGATTTCAATGGAAAAGCAATTAATGTTTTTGAATGAAATTGTTTACAAAAGAGTCAATCATCCAAACCAGTTCCTATGTTAGCACCAAATGCCCCTAATTTAATGGAAGCCCTACTTTGCAAATCTAATGTCTCAAAACGGCTCAATACAAGTAAAAACCATGTTTGTTATATGATCCCACATGGACCAATCTGTCCTATAAACAGAGACCGTCCCCGATAGGGAAGGATTTGACTCGAGAGTTGATCAAAATTGAATAAAGACTTAGTGAGACCTTATGATTACACAAAGCTAAATAGTCTTTATGAAATTTTCAAACCAACGATACATGAATATCATGAACAGTTGGCACATGTAAATGAAGTAAGAAAGAAAATATGGAGAAAATCTTTTGTGAAATCTAAACTAAAAATTTTCAAAAACATCGGTTTCTTACCTGTTTCAAAATCAATAAGTAAAAGTAGACAAGCATATAATGTAATGACGAATAAGATATATCATTTTAGAGAACTTATTGATCAAGCTTGGGAAAAGCATTCTCATGATCATTTTCATGCACCAACTGCTCATGATATGAAAATCCTAATTAAGACATGTTTGGTGCCTCTTGCCATAAAGACACAGAATGAAAGTTTCACATTTGTTCACGAACATAAGCAAGAAATTCATGCTAATTTAACGTACGTTGAATCCCTTGAAAATGAAATTGATGAACTTGAATCTGATAAAGCAAAATTTTCAAACATGTATGATATACTTTTGCAAGAATGTGTGTCTAATGATGTTATGTGTTCTTATTTGCATTCGTTATCTGATTTAGATGCTCACTCTGAATTGCAATGCTTATATCTTCATAAAGTGAAAGAATGTGAATGCATTGCACAAAAGCTTTTAAAACAAACTAAATCTGTTAGTAAAGAAGTTTACACTGAGCTTTTATGAAGTTTTGATAAATTAGAAAAACACTCGATTTCTCTTGAACTGGCTTTACAACAATCTCAAGAACAAATGAAAAATGACACACTTTGCAAAGAAAAAGCATCAGATGTATTTAAAAAAGAACGTGAACAATATTTTGAAATTCAAGATTTGAAAGCTCAATTGGAAGACAAGAACATTGCTATAAGTGATTTAAAGAAACTCATTAAGAAATGCAAAGGAAAGTTTGTGGAAACTAAGTTTGATAAACCATCTGTTGTTTGACAACCAAATGCTCAAAGGATTCCAAAACCATCAGTTTTAGGCAAACCGGCTCCTTTTTCAGACTCTATTGAGAGGAAAAGTTTTTCACAAACAAAGTCAATTCCCAAAACTAATATGTCAAAGAGTTTATCAAAACCAATCACTATACAGATTTTGCTTCAAACAGCAAGGTAAGCTGTAAGAAACACAAATGTGATTAAACCATGCAT
>BQNB010102266.1:0-24285 GCA_026074375.1 Tanacetum coccineum
TAATGGTCACACAATCGAAATTTTCATGTGTGGCTAATTAGTAAATATTGTCTATTTTGGTACCTTTAGCCACATAAATATATGAATGTGTGGACGTTCCATTTTCCCTATGTGTGACCAAATCCACTTTTTGTACTAGTGTTCTCATGTCACAAATGTTCCTGGCTTCGATGTAGAAGATTTTTCCAGTTGGAAAGATAGGTTCTTGGTCTACTTAGATGGTCTTGAACCCTATCTTCTTAAAATATTGGAAAATTGACCTTTTGTTCCTAAGTCATCATTGTTAACTTCTACAAACATCTTGCATAAACCACAAAAGCAATGGTCACATGAAGACAAATGTCTTGCTAATCAAGACAAAAGACTCAAAAGTATCATAATATCTTGTCTCCTAAATGATATCATGAAGTCTGTTATTAAGTGTACCACTGCTAAATCTATGTGGAATGATCTAATTATAGCTCATGAGGGACCCTCTGATACAAGAGATACCAAGATTGCAGCCTTAAGACTCAAATTCAATGCATTTAAAGCACTTGTGGGTGAAAAGGTGAATGGAACCTTCACAAGGCTGAAGTGCTTGTTAAATTATCTTGAAAACAAAGGTGTCTCTATTTCACAAGTTGAGGTGAATGACATGTTTGTTAACAGCTTACCTAGAAAATGGCTGAGTATGAATCAAACTCAAAGGGCCAATAACTCTATAAAAAATGATAGCATGGCTACTCTGTATAGCATATACAACTATGAAGAAGGCATGATTGATCAGATCTATGAGTCAAAGTTAAGTAGATTCACCATTCAGGCCTCCAGCTTAGTTGCCTTGATTTCTAACACTCATTTGCAGGATAGTGACTCAAATGTTGAAGAAGACACCAGGAGCTATAGTGAATTTCTAGCTGATTTGAATGCTAAGTTTCATGACAAAGCACTTCTAGCCAATCAGAAGAGATTATACAAGAGGTCTGGAAGAGTTGGATCAGCTAAGAAACCCATGTATAAGTCTAATGAAATCTGTTTTGCTTGTGGCAAACTAGGTCATTTTCAGAAAGACTATCCTTCAAACAAAACTTCTTCACCTTCCTATCCTTCTTCAAATAAAACATATAACATGTAACAACTCACAATTTTCATCAATGTAATTATCCATCTATTAAATTGGATACACTGTAATATCCATCTATCATACCACCTTTTTACAAGAAATTTTTTTGCTTTATTCCATTATGTAACGTAGTTTACATAACTAAAGTAAACGAGCTCACACAACCAACCAATGCCAACTACAACTATGTTTATGTTATGTAAACATCCTAATATGTCAAGTCTATGTTTAAATATCATTTTTACCATGTACGTTATCCATTTAACGTACCATTTACAACTTTATTCCAAAACAAGCATTATACATTAACGTTTATTCCAAAAACCCTAATTACATGTCAAAACAAGTGTACAAATGTTCAAAGCATGTGTACAAGTTACAATGCCAAACTTTTGAATATCTTTTCCCTCCTAAACCCTAGTACAACCTTCTAAAGCTCAATGTACAAGTCAATTGTGCATGAAATACAAACTAGGTCATTTTACCTCCTAAATCATGTTTATATCTTACCACCACTTTAACACAAGGTACAAACACCTAATGCACAACTCCTAAACCCTAAACCTAATCCCTAAATCATTCTAAACCCTAATCCTAAAACCCTAATTCATCTAACCCTAAACCAAAATCATAAAACCATAGCAAACCCATTACACCTTAAACTAGTTCATAGTTTTCAGAATCTGATCCGTTAATAAAACATAAGATATGGGAAAAATCAGTAGATTTTGGGTATTAAGTAAAAAAACTAGGTTGTAGCCCTATGTCTTGTGACCATTTTTCCGATTGAATTATCCCGATTCGACGTTGGATGAATTAGTTATAGCCGAAATAGCAAAAGTGCGCAGATTATGCACATCTGTAGTAAATGACTGTTATCTCTAAATTTTTGTATAGTAACCCCTAAATATATAAAACTAAAAGTTGTAGAGGACTCAAATATCTAACCATGCTCACTGGTTTGAGGTTGATCAGAATTACAGTTTGTAAATGGCAACCAAATTACTGGGACTGATGTTGGATGTCCAAAAACAACCATGTATAAACTAAATAAACACCTCAAGCCATGGATGGACCTTAGTAGAGACCGGGGAGGGCCAAGGCCCTCTCAAAACTTTAAGATTTTATTTGTATTTTCTTAAAGAAAAAGCAATTTTGTGCTACAACACTTGATCACCAAGTTATATACATACCTTGTCACTACCTTAGGAAGCCACACCCTTTTCTCCTTCTTCCACCATTCAAGGCTACCTTTCTAGCTTGTAATACTCATCACCTAGCTGCCCTTAGTCACCTCCTACAACCCTTTGCCACCACACCAAGTTAACTTGGGCACCAAGGGTATTTCATGCCTATAAATAGCCAAGACCCCCTATTCTTTCAAATCACACCTCAAAACTCAAACACACAACATACTCAAATGTAGTTCTAGACATTCTCTACAGAATGTAGAAGAGAGAGGAAGGTCCCTAAGATCAGAATTGAATCCAAAAACCAAGAGGAAGAAGCCCTTGAAGTCGTTACTAGGCGTACGAACCCAAAACCCTCATTCTAACCCATATTAGCTTCAAGTATGCTCAAAAGTTCTTGTTTAATAAACTTACAATATATTAATTTATTACAATGCATAAATATTATTAGAATCTTATATAAACCTCTGTTTGATCCCTTGAACCACAAACCCGTGCGTTTTTTGGTGAAAACCCTAAAAACAACCCGTTTTGATATTCTAGCTAACGAATCCTTTTTTTAAACTTTTGTTACGTTAGAACATCTTATCTTTAGCTTATTCTAATAAGGCTATAACCTGCAAATATCATTTGGAACCCTAAAATAAGCTTATATGGCTTTTTGAACTTGATTTGTAAATGTTTTCATGCATAGAGGTATATATCGTAACATTCTGAAATTTATAACTAAAGGGGATGAAAATGTCATATTCCTAAAGTTATAACTACAAGGGGCTGTTTTGCCAAGTTCTAAAGTTAAAGGTTTAATAAATATATACTTTATATATATAAAGGACTAAACTTGTAAAAGTTTATAAACCAAGGGTATATATTGCCATTTTGTATTCTTAAAAATATAAAATATAATATTTGTATATAAATTATAAAAATATATATTAATATTATAAAACTCATTTCATTAACACCCATCCAATTTATCTTTATTTAAACAACTATCGACGCATTATAAAACATTTACGTTAATATAATTAACTAACTTATCATCTACTAGATTTTGAATGTAAACTAAAATCTTATCGTAAACATTACTTAGGAATTTCATGTGAGGGTTCCCATTTATATTTTTGTTTTGACGAGCTTGCTGAGGTATTACTATTTTAAAGTGCCTTGGCTCCTCAGACCGATACTACATAGCCTCTGGATTATGAAAGTCCCTAACAGTGATACAATATTTCCATAAATTAGTAAATCAAATATGTATGTTAAACACTGTAAAGTTTTGAATCATAAACCATCACACTAAGACTTGACATAATACCTCAGGTTGTGTGACAAGGCCGTTACTTTCACTTGATATACGTTGCATCAATCAGATTCCCTGTAAAGGTGAGTTCATAGCCTCGGCATTTTAATCTTTTGAATGTATTTACAAACCCGCAGAGGGGGATACATGCTTTAAACCATGATTCAAGTATTTTATCCAACTTATTTATCCAAATATATTATTGCCTATTTACCTTCTATTGCCACAATTTCTATATCATGAAAATTAATTACTTGCATTGCGAGTGAACCGCGAATATTATGAATAATCTATCGGGGTGGATTACTCCCATTGGTGTGCCTATACGTTTATGTACGACCAATAGCACTGATATTACTCAATGGGTAACTGTGTCTAGTTACCTTTCCACGTGGAACATTTGTTTCCTCAACCATGTCACTACGATGATTATTTCATGTTCAACGTATTGGATGACATGAGCTAATGGGCAATAACACTATTTTTCCATAATAATTGTACTCATTGCAATTATTATACTTATGGGTCTATAACAACGTAACCCACTGTTATGATAACTTGTATTCAAACTGTTTTCCATAATAATTGTACTTATTGCAATTATTACACTTATGGGTATATAACAACGTAACCCACTATTGAACTTGTACTCAACTATTATAACTGAAAACCTATGAATATCACTCAACCATTGTGTTGATCTTTTTAGCATGTTTAATCCCTCACAAAGGGGGTAATAGGAGGCATCACAGTGACACGGAGTGGCACGGACTTGAAGATAGCTAAATTGTTATCATTCAAACTTTATGTTTCTAGATTTTGGGACCTGTCTCCATTTGTAAAACTCTGATTTATTGAATGATAACTAAATTTTCCAAAACGTCTCTTTACGAGTCGTTTTCTATGATTATGTATGTTGATCCATGAAGTAATACCCCAGATTAGCTTATGCTACTATATGTCAAAAATGGGGGTGTTACAGATTGGTATCAGAGCTCATGGTTATAGAGAACAAGGGGTAAAACCTAAACTATAACACTTTTTCCATCCAAGAAAGTCCTTCGTGCCACTGCAATTTCCAGAAATAGTATGTGAAAAAATTTCCATGGCAGATAATACACTTATTATTTATATTATAAAAAATAAAACTTATGTTTATTTCCACTGGTTGTTATACAGTCATGTCGTCCCTCCACTCCTTCCTACCTCATCTGTGTTGAGGAGGAATATGATTTTTTCCCTCGTGGCAAATGATTCTTGACTATACATTCAACTATTACGAATATTTCCCACCACACCGGAAACATCTCCACACTTTTTCAGAAAATCAAAGAATGAAGAAATCCACTTATAACTCACCTTTCTACAATAATCCATATCTGAAAGACATGCAAGCATTTTATGCTAAGGAATCACCTATTCCACCACCAGATCCTATTACTCCACCAGTTATTTTGACTCCATCTCCGGTATTACCTACCATCACTACTGTTATGGATCCCTATTTCCGTGGGGGAGTGTGTGTTCCTGAAGAATTATTGGCCACCTAAGAAGCAAATCCATCCCCTTATCCATCTTCCTCAACTATTATCTAATTCATCTCGAGAACAAAGCTTGATCCTAGTACCGCCATCTATCTCAACTTAATACTCCTAACCCCACCTCAGAAATATGAATTATGAAAAAGTCTATCGAAGATAGTCGTGTAACACCACCATGAGAAACATATTGAAATATTTGTGATTACTTAGAAGAACTCTTCTTTTCACTATATTAGAGAACATAGAAAAAGACTCGTAATGGTTGTAGAATCATACCAAGGAATTTTGATGAAGTAAAAACCAAACTTAAGGAAGCCCGTACACAAATACTTGAACTACAGAAGAAGCATATGACAGAGAGACAAATTGCTTTTGTCACTTTAGATTTCTAATTTAGAAATGAACCCTTAAGATATCCATGATCACCATTAATTATATATGAATGAATCTATTGAACACCACTTCGTGAACTTCCAAGACCTACTGATTTCGAAACCTTATCCTAACCGCTTTTGTTTAGATCAAAAGATACTAGCATAAGTAGCAACACCTGATCTATTTTGGGTTATTAAGATATGTTAACCATAAATAAAGTTTAATTCTAATTAGACCCTTAGCATTTCAAACTCATTCTTTTTATCCTCAGTCTTCATCATTAAGACAACATCACCAATTAGGTCAAACTCATCACCGACCCGACTATCTCTTTAATCAATCCTTAACATTTTAATAGACAGTTTTCCCCGAAAACCAAATAATTATAATCAAGAGTGGCGCAGTTGAAGCATAGTATGCCCATAACCCTCAGTTCCTCAGGAATCAAAAGATCCTAAAAACTTCTTCAAACAATGGTCCTTCCAAACTTCTTCTTGACTTCATTTATAAAATCGAAACTTGGCATATTAGCATTCTCATGGTTTCTTTTCTATTCAACTATGAGTTGCTATACTCGCCTTATACTTTTGAAAACACTACATCCACCACATACACGCTAGATTGGAAATGACAGACAAGTAATACTCATCTTATAACATCTTGTTTTTAAGACATCAATGGCGCTTGACGTCTCATTATTATCCTCTACAAATTGCCTGTAGATTCTAGAACAATAACATGAGCATTGTTTTTATATCATATCATGTTGTCGATATTTAGTAGTATGAGGTATAATCATCTTATTCAATAAAATTAGGACGGCTTATCTTTATAGGAATAAAAGGATAAATTATAAAACTACCGAACCAAAGTTTAATAATACTCAGTAAAAAGATTGGGACGCCACTGATTGTAAGTAAAATATTATAAATAGTGGGCTTAAATAATATGGCAAACGTACGAACACTAAGTCTATAATAATCTGTGATCCGTTTGTATAAATAAATTCCATTTCTTCAGCATTATCATTGCCTCTAGATTTCTTCCAGATTATGAGATAGTCATTCATTATCTATTGCAACTAGCACTCTATCATCCAACTAAATCTCGGGACGAGATATCAGTGAATGTGCAGGGTGACTAAAACAACCTAAAGATTATCCAGTAATTTCATCAATGTAATATCAACTTACTATATTAACGTACTACTATTTCACGGGAAATAAATTTTTCATTCCATCTCATTATGTAACAAGTTTACATAAAACTAAAAAAACACGCAACCTACCAATGCCATCTATATCTAAGATTAGTATCATGGTAAACATCCTAATTATGACAATCTAATCCTAATATCATTATTTACCAATAAGTACATTATCCATTAAATGTACCAATTATAAAAACGTTAGATCAAAAACGAAGCATTGTACGTAACGTATTATTCCAAAAAAAACCCTAATTACATGTCAAAACAAGTATACAAATTTCAATGCATGTGTACAATTTACAAGGTCAAAACTTTGATATCTTTTCCCTCCTAAACCGTAGTACAGACCTTTTAAAGCTCAATGTACAAGTACACTTGTGCATGAAACATAAAACTAGCCATTATACCCATCCTAAATCATGAATTTATCTTACACCACTTTAATACAAGGTACAAACACCCCAATTCACAAATCATAAACCCTAAACCTAATCCCTTAAATCATTCTAAACCCAATCCGCAAACACCAATTCATCTACCCTAAACCAAAATCATAAACCTAGAAACCCATTACACCCTTAAACTAGTTCATAGTTTTCAGAATCTGATCTGTTGAAAAAACATAGGATTTGGGAAAAATCAATAGGCTTTGGGTATTAATTAAAAATACTAGGTTGTATCCCTATGTCTTGTGATCATTTTGCCGATTGACTCAACCCGATTCGATGTCGGATGAATTAGTTATAGCCGAAATGGCAAAAGTATGCAGATTCTGCACACCTGTAGTAAATGGCTGTTATCTCTAAATTTTTGTATAGTAACCCGTAACTATGTAAAACTAAACGCTCTAGAGGACTCAAATATCTAACCATGCTCACTGGTTTGAGCTTCATCGGAGTTACGGTTTGTAAATGGCAACCATTTTACCGGGACCGATGTTGGCTGTCCAAAAACAGCCATGAACTCACCACCCCTAAACTACTTCTAAACCTAATTTTAAATCAAGCAAGCACCTCAAGCACCTCAAGCTAGCAGCCTACCATCACCTTGACATCACCCTTACTCACCTCCTTGCCTCCTTGCTTGCTACAACACTTGATCACCAAGTTATATACATACCTTGTCACCACCTTAGGAAGCCACACCCTTTTCTCCTTCTTCCACCATTCAAGGCTACCTTTCTAGCTTGTAATACTTCATCACCTAGCTGCCCTTAGTCACCTCCTACAACCCTTTGCCACCACACCAAGTTTACTTTGCACCAAGGTATTTCATGCCTATAAATAGCCAAGACCACCCATTCTTTCAAATCACACCTCAAAACTCAAACACACACACTCAAATGGAGTTCTAGCCATTCTCTAGCAGTAGTAGAAGAAGTAGAAGGTCCCTAAGATCATAATTGAAGCCAAAAACCAAGAGGAAGAAGCCGTTACAAGGCTACGAACAAAAACCTCATCGGCCCATTTTAGCTCAAGTAAGCTCAAAATCTTGTTCAATAAGCTTATAACCTGTATTAGAACTATCATAAGGTTTATTAGATCTTATATAAACTCTTGTTTGATCCCTTGAACCACAAACCCATGCGTTTTTGGTGAAACCTCTAAAAATGACCCGTTTTAATTTTCTAGCTAACGAATCCTTTTTCTAAACTTTTGTTACGTTAAAACATCTTATTTTTGCTTATTCTAATAAGCTATAACCTGCAAATATCATTTGGAACACTAAAATAAGCTTACATGGCTTTTTGAACTTGATTTGTAAATGTTTTCATGCATAGGGGTATATATCGTAACTTTCTGAAATTTATAACTAAAGGGGCTGAAAATGTCATATTCCTAAAGTTATAACTACATGGGGCTGTTTTGCCAAGTTCTAAAGTTAAAGGTTTAATAAATATATACTTTATATAAATAAAGGACTAAACTTGTAAAAGTTTATAAACCAAGGGTATATATTGTACATTTTTTTAACTTAAAAATATAAAATATAATATTTCTATATAAATTATAAAAATATATATTAATATTATAAAACTCGATTTCATTAACACCCGACACATTTATCTTTATTAATCAACGATCGACGCATTATAAAACAATTACGTTATATAATTAACGTAACTTATCATCTACTAGTTTTGCGAAAAACTTAAAATCTTTATTTTGTACACTTACTAGGGAATTTCATGTGAGAGGTTCCATTTGAGTATTTGTTTTGACGAGTTTGCTGGATTTACGATTTAAAGTGCTCTGGCTCCTCAAACGATACTACATGGCCTCTGGATTATGATAGCCCGAACAGTGATACAATATTTCCATAAATTAGTAAATCAAATATGTATGTTAAACTCTGTAAAGTTTTGAATCATAAACCATCACACTAAGACTTGACATAATACCCTAGGTTGCGTGACAAGGCCGTTACTTTCACTTGATATACTTTTGCCATCAATCAGATTCCCTGTTAAGGTGAGTTCATAGCCTCACATTTCAATCTTTTGAATGTTTTATAAACCCGCGAGGGGGATACATGCTTAAACCATGAATGCAAGTATTTTTTCACTGTATGCTATCCAAATATATTATTGCCTAAGTACCTTCCAGTGCCACTATTTCCATATCATGAATCATTAATTACTTGCATTACCGTTAATTACTTTTTGGAGTAAGCATGAATGCTGTGAATAGATCTATTTGGGACTAAACTTCCCCTTTGGTGTACCTATAATTTCTGGTAACCAAACACACTTCATTTGAATCACTATGCAGGTGTTTGGCAAAGGCACCCGTTGGGGCAATTTATTGTGATTATTGATTATTTCAAGGTCTTGGTGTCATGAGCTTAGGGCAATAACACTATTTTCCATAATAATTGTACTCATTGCAATTATTACTCTTATGGGTGTATAACAATGTAACCCACTATTATGATAACTTGTATTCAAACCGTTTTCCATAATAATTTACTCATTGCAATTATTACACTTATGGGTGTATAACAACGTAACCCACTATTGAACTTGTACTCAACTATTATAACTGAAAACCTATGAATTTCACTCAACCTTTGTGTTGACCCTTTTTGCATATTTATCTCAGGTAATTGAGCAACCTATGCCACGGAGTGGCTCGGACTTGAAGATGGCTAAATTGTTATCATTCAAACTTTATGTTTTCATGTAGAATTTGGGACCTCTGTTTGTAAAAACTCTGATGAAATAATGAATGATAACCAAAATTTCCAAAAACGTCTCTTTTGAGTCGTTTTCTATGATTATGACTGTTGTACTATGAAATAATACCTCAGATTAGCTTCCACTGCTATATGTTAAATATGGGGGTGTTACATAACAAACCCAAGTTTCACTCAAACTCAATACCTCAACACAATCAAAATATCGACACTTATAAAAAAGATTACAAAGGGAAAAACAAAGGACTCAAAGCTAATATAGCTATCCTTACCAAAAAGAT
Source organism: Tanacetum coccineum (assembly GCA_026074375.1). Classification (NCBI taxonomy): domain Eukaryota; kingdom Viridiplantae; phylum Streptophyta; class Magnoliopsida; order Asterales; family Asteraceae; genus Tanacetum; species Tanacetum coccineum. Next base: position 10,201 of record BQNB010102266.1, read on the forward strand.
TGATGCCATGTCAAAGGGTAAAAGTGAAAAAGGGTTGGTTGCTGAGCCATTTAGCTAGATGAGGAATATGTATCCTCTGAGGATGAAGGGGTTACTAGGGTCATGGCATTTATGGCTATCACTGAGGATGAGCCATCTGTTGGAAAGGCTAGTGCTAATCGGGTTAGTGGGTTGAAATCACCATGAAAAAGGTACAAATACTCCTTTCTATGACTGACGGTGATATAAGGAAACATGTTTTATACTATACCCATGTTGATTTCCATTATGTGGAGGATTATAGGAAAAACTTGCTAGCAAGTTCAACTCTCTTAATCAAGAGTTGTCCTTATGTAAGTCTAAACTTAGTAACCTTAGAAACACCAATGCCCTAAACTGCTCCCTTCAAAATGAGATTACTAGATTAAATTTTGAAAATGAATCTTTGAAGGATGATATCTCTGACCTAAAAAAGGTTATTAAGAAATGGACCTCTAGCAAAGTCACCCTTGACCAACTGCTCATTGAGCAAGTCCCTGGCAACATTGTCTGTGCCCTAGGAGGAAGAGGAAAAAGAAAGGATGAAATTTCTAAAAAGGAAGTATTGTTCACCAAGGCAGACGAGTCTCTATCTGAGACTGACCCTGAGATCACCTCTCACTCTGAGTTAGAGTGTGACAATCAGGATCCTCTGCATCCTCTTCCTAAAACTTTTAGGGGTTGAACCCATTGGTACATCAAATGATGAAATTCCTCTTGCTAGCTTGACATTGACCTTAGCTATCCCTAGAAAGACTAAACAAGTCACTAATTAAGTGTCATCAGGCAATGTTGTCAAGAAAAAGACTCAGATCATGTCACCTTCTGTCCCTGATACTTGTCCTAAAAAGAAAGCTGGCTCATCCACTAAGCAACTTCTTCTTACTCTGATGGAAGATGTAAAAGGTCTCAAAGAATAAATCAAACCTCCATCAGACAACTATGCATTTGTTTCATAAACAGGGAGTTCAAAATCTGCCAAAGGTAAACGAAAGACCCAATATGGACCTTGTAAACACTGTCAGAATAGAAATCACCTCCCAAAGGACTGATATATTAAACCCAAGTGCTCTACATGTGGATCCTCTGATCACCTAACCAAGGAACACACAGAACAAGTTGTTGTAAAGAAGACCCTGGCTAAGCTTAAAGCTCAGTCATCTTATGGATTCTCTTCAAGGAAGGCTCCTATGATTCCCAAACCCTACATTGATTATAAGTACTACTGTTTCAATGACCATCACTCTAATGAGTGTGAGTACTACCCTGGGTATGACATATGTAGTAGCATTGCTCATGAAACCACTCACTGTGTCAAGAAACCTTCCTCTAATAACAAGAGACTAATGATTGCTAATCGGTGATCCACTAAACCTACTGAAAAGTGGGTTCATAAAAGAAACTCATATGTTTCCAATATCTGTGCAGGATTACTTAAAGAGATCTGTATGGTATCTAGATAGTGGCTGTTCTAGATACATGACAGGGGTTAAACAATATCTGCACAAATATTCAAAGGAGTCAGGTCCAAAAGTGGTATTTGGAGATAACACTTTATGTGACACAGAAGGATATGGCTCAGTGAACTGCAATTGAATCACATTCACCAGAGTTTCTTATGTAAATGGTCTAAAATACAACTTGATCAGTATCAGCCAGTTATGTGATCCAAACTTTAAAGTTTTATTTACTAAGACTAAGGGAACCATATTCAACCAAAATAATGAAGTTGTGCTTATTGCTCCAAGAAGAAGAGATGTCTATGTCATTGATATGCCATCTTACAATGAAGAAAGCAATGCTTGTTTCTTTGCCAAAGCATCCAACAATGTTAACTGGCTTTGGCATAAGAGACTATTCCATCTCAACTTCAAAAAATTTAACAAACTTGCAAGATAAAACCTTGTTGCTGGTCTTCCTTCTCTCACTTTCTCTATAGACAAAACCTATTCAGCCTGTGAAAAAGGGAAGCACCATAGAGCATCATTCAAAACCAAGAGATCTTTTTCCATCAGCAAGTCCTTACATCTCCTTTATATGGATTTGTTTAGACCTGTTAAACCTTAAACCATCAGCCATAACAAATATACCCTGGTCATAGTAGATGAGTACTCTAGGTATACCTAGGTATTTTGCTTAAAGAAAAATAGTGATGCAGGTGATTGCATCATGTCTTTTATCATAAAAATGGAAAATCTCAATGAAGTAAAGGTAAAGGAGCTGAGAAGTAATATTGTAACTGAGTTTAGAAATCACAAAATAGAAGAATTTTATGATATAAAAGGAATTTCTCAAAATTTCTTAAATCCTTGTACCCCTGAACAAAATGGTGTAGCTGAAAGAAGAAATATAATCGTGACTGAAGCTGCTAGGACTATGCTAAATAGTGCAAATCTCCCTAAACAGTTTTGGGAAGAGGCCGTAAACACTGCTTGCTACACTCAAAACATATAAATCATCATAAAAAGACATGGGAATACACCATATGATGTGTTCAGAGGAAGATATCTAGATATCAACTACTTTCATGTGTTTGGTTGTCATGTGCACATTTGTAATCACAAATACCATTTGGGAAAGTGTGATGAAAAAGCTGATGATGGATTCTTCCTTGGCTAAAGCTTTCAAGGTATTTAACATCAGAAGATAAGAAATGGAAGAAACCTATCATGTTACTTTCAGTAAAGATGATGAAGCAATCACTAAACCAAGCACAGAGGGTGATGAAATCAACTTCAATGAAAACATATCCTTCCCTGATGATGAATTTCTTGTACCAAGAAGCAAAGTATCTCAAAGCTTAGGCAAAGATGCTTACTTTTGTTATGTCTCTGCATATGATCCCCTTTCCACAAGCAACATCATCATTCCTGACCATGTCACTCCCACTGATTATCCCACTCTTTAGGACATTAACTCACCTGATGAATCACCTAAGTTTACAATTGCTGATGATCATCTTGTTCACAATGAACCTGCTAATTACGAATCAATTAATAACCTTGAACCCGCTAAAGTTCAAGACACCGCCATCAATAAACCAATCAGTAAAGCTAAACCCTCATCAACAAACATTTCACAATCAGTTGAAATATTCATTAACCCTCCTATTCCTCAAGACAGATGGTCCAAAGAGAAACACATCAATCTGGTTAACATTATAGGTGAACCTCTAGCTGGTGTAACCACTAGAATCAGATCAGATACTTTGATGCTGCATTAGCCCATGAATGCCTATATGTCAACTTTGTCTCAGAAATTAAACCAAAGAAGCTAATAGAAACAATTGAAGAAGAAGGATGGATTATCGCAGTGCAAGAAGAGCTGAATTAATTTGAGAGAAACAAGGTATGGACATTGGTACATGTGCCCTATGGTAAAACCATCATTAGGACCAAGTGGATCTTTAGAAACAAGATGGATGAGAATGGGGTTGTTATCAAGAACAAAGCAAAGCTGGTTGCTTAGGGGTTCATACAAGAGGAAGGGATTGACTATGATGAAACCTTTGCATCGGTTGCAAGAATTGAAGCCATCGGGATTTTTCTTGCATATGCTGCCTATATGGGTTTCATGGTATATTAGATGGAAGTGAAAAGTGCATTTTTGAATGGGAAAATCTCAGAGGAAGTATATGTTCAACAACCACCTGGGTTTAAGAGTAGTGAGTTTCCCAACTATGTGTGCAAGCTAGTTAAAGATCTATATGGGCTAAAACAAGCTCCCAGAGCATGATATGAGACAATGTCTACATTTCTTATTCAGCATAAGTTTGTTAGATGTACCATTGACAACACTCTTTTTACTTATAAAACTAAGAGTAATGTCATAATTGTTCATATATATGTGGATGATATCATTTTTGGGTCAACTAGGGATAAGCTGAGTAAACAATTTGCTAAGCTAATGACCAAAAAGTAAGAAATGAGTATGATGGGTGAACTAACTTATTATTTAGGTTTTTAGATAAAACAAGTTTTCAAAGGAATCTTTATTTGTCAAGAAAAATATGTTAAAGATTTACTTAAAAAATATGATCTAGCTGATAGTGCATCCAGGATATGCCCCATAATTCCTCCAAATAATTTGGGCCCTAATGAATCAAGGGTCCTTATTAATGAGACTTTATTCAGAGGCATGATTGGGTTACTGATGTATCTAACAGCTAGCAGACCTGATATCCAATTCTCCACATGTCTCTATGCTAGGTACCTAGCTAACCCTAAGGAATCCCACCTTATAGCTGTAAAAAGAATTTTCAGGTATCTCAAAGGAACTCCAAATCTAGGTCTCTGTTATCCAAAAGGATCAGGCTTTGACCTGAAAGCATATTCAGACTTAGACTACGCTAGATGTAACCTAGATAGGAAGAATACCTCAAAGGGAGGTCAGATACTTGGTGAAAAGTTAGTATGTTGGAGCGCAAAGAGGCAAAGCTCAGTGGCCATGTCATCAGTTAAAGCTGACTATTTTGCTGCCGCTGGATGCTGTGCTCAAGTCCTCTGGATTAAAAGTCAGCTGGCTTACTATGATGTTCTCTATGACAAGGTGCCCATATTTTGTGATAATGCAAGTGCCATTGTCATTTCAAACAATCCAATTGTCACACCCCCAAACGGGGCTTGGACGGAAACATGTGTCCGGGGGCATGATGTCATTATATACATCACACAAAGTACAAAGAACGACCTCTAAAGGTATGTTTCAAAAATCCAACATCGTTGCATTAAATAAAATAGTTAAAGTTTTACATAAGTTCAAAGATAATATGCGAAAGCGAATATAAGTTTTTGGAAATTGACAACGATGTTTAATCAATTGATAAATGCTTGAAAATCAGGCCAATGCAAGTCGACACCATATAGCAATCAAAGACATCCAAGCTAAGCACCTGAAAACATTGTTAAAACATCAACATAATGTTGGTGAATTCATAGGTTTAGTTTAAACGCAATAAGGTGGACCACAAGATTTCCAAAACGCATGTGACAATTATAACAGATACAATTTCACATAAAAAGGCATTTACGTTGCACTAAGCTCATGACACCGAAGCTCAATTTGCATGGAGCATTTAAGTATGCTATGAAAGGCTTGCCCTACAGGTATTTGACCAAGATAACCTAAATGAAATCTAACATGTTATACGTCTGTTAGTTCAGCATCTCCGCAACTAGTAAGCGCTACTTACCCGGACGGGGATAATCAGTCCCCATTGATCTATTTATAACACTCACGCTTACTTAACCAGCCAGTCGGTCAAGAAATTAACGGTTTATGATAATTTGGGCAATATCAGTGGTCTAAACGTAAAACTTAGGCAACACGTAAATAGGGAAAATCTCACGTAAAGTACTTGTGTCCATTTTATTTGAAAGCAACAATGTTCTCACCCTAAAATTATGAAACGTAAGTGAAATCAGTTAGAAAAGTGAGGCTATGAACTCACCTTAAGCAAATGGTGAGAAAGTAATTCAATGAAGTGAATAACAATATCGAATAACTCTAACCGCGACTTAATTAAAAGACGCGCTTCAGAAACGAGAAATAAATATGAAATGTTAGATAAGACGCTTATAAAAGAAATAGACATCCATAAGTGTTTGCACTTTAGTTTATATGGTAAAAACGTGTCATTTTGAAAGTATAAGGTTTACCGTTACGTTACGCCATGTTTTATGAAAAGTTTCTATTTTTGGAAAGTTACTATTTTAGGAAAGTTCTAAGTTTCGGGACGTTAATACTGTCCCTTATTGTTTGATAAGTCCATGATCCTAAAATGCACTAGTGATAACTAAACGCCTACATTTTAAGTACGTCTCGTTAATAAATACCAAAAGTTTCTATTTTTAGAAGTTTCCCGTTTTAGAAATCCCGATAATATATTTGTAACGTTTCTAAAGTTTCCACTTAATATACTAGTGTCTATATATGTTTCGCCAATGTTTTAAAAGCTCAAATCAACTTGAAAGTGTCCGAAAACCCATTTTATATTTCCAATCAGGAACTTAAATAATTATTTTTCCAAAAAGGGTTCCAAAATTCATTTCGCCATAACTTGGCCGTTTTAAATCCGCTTTTAGTGTTCGACATATGAAAATCTATCTATTCAAAATAAGCTCTCTAAAAACTATCTTATTGACTAATGAAAACATTTTTAAGTCGGCCAAAACCTCAAAACAAAATCGGATCAACAACTATAGTTTACGTAAACACTCCTAAAAATCCATCCAAACTTCACAATAGTGCCTATACTAACCTAATCCCGTTCACTACTAAACCAACCATCAAAATCCACTCTTAATCTATCCTAATCCTATCATCATCTATGTTGCAACCCACAAGTTTACTTATCCTTTCCATAATCAAAGTATTAATATCAAGAACACATGAAAACTTTATTACTTTATAAACTCACTAGTTTCTTTTAAAAAACAACACAAACACTAAGGATATATATAAGACTTGATTAAGAACATGAGAATATAAAAGATGGAAGAGATAGATTCAAGATTTTCTTACATCAATGAAGAACATGCTAGATGAAACAAGAACTTGAAAAGGAAGTGAAGAATCTTGAAACCCAACTAATAATAACCAAAACCCTAACTATAGATCTTAACAAACCCTTGAAATCAAAGAACCAACACTTGTAACCACCTTAGATATGAACACATATCAACCTAGAACACTTGGATCTTGAAGAAAATTAAAGGAAATGAACCCTAAGAGGGTGTGTGTTTGTGCCGTGAGTAAGAGGAAAGAAAGGAGAGAAAGAAATGAAATTTTGATGTAAAGAGGCAAGTGAAACCCTAAGTGTGAGATAACATGGTATTATAGGACCAAAGGTAGGGTTTAGGACTTTGTATCAATGTCTAGGTGACCAACATACACCAAAAGTGTGTGTGGTTGTGGGTTCGGACGCAAATGAGCCAGGGGGTTTCACTAGAACACAAAGTGGATTTGGCTACACCAAAAAAGCGTGACGATATACATATAGTCACACATGATTTTTCAAATGTGTGTGACTAAAGGTTGCATGACCGTAGGGTACCTACGGTCACATTTTTGAGCTAGTGTCTGTATCCATTAAAAAATAATGACCAAAACCTTAACATGTGTGACTAATTAGCTAAAAATTTAGTTGGATTAATCAGTATTAGTGGTCGTAAACACTGTAGAGTCACACAAAGCATGTTTTTTTTATATTTAGTCACATATAATTAAGCATAAAGTGTCTAAAAGTGTTAATAAGTGTGACCATATGGTGTTTAAAGTGAAGTAAAAGTGTATTTTGTGTGACTGTTATTCATCCAATGGCCACATGAATTTTATGTTTGTGTGGCCTTTTGTAATATATGGTCACACAAATCATGTTTTTTAGGTATTTAGTCACATACAAATACAATTAAGCATAAAGTGACCAAAAGTTTAATAAGTATGACCATATTCTGTTTAAAGTAAAGAAATGTGTATTTTGTGTGACTATAGATCATCCAATGGCCACATGAATTTTATGTTTGTGTGGCATTTTATAATATTTAGTCACATAAAGCATGTTTTCTCTTTGTATTTAGTCACATACAATTAAGCATAAAGTGACCAAAATTGTTAATAAGTGTGACCATATGCTGTTTAAAGTGAAGAAATATGTATTTTATGTGACTATTGATCATCTAATGGTCACAAGAATTTTATGTTTGTGCGGCCTTTTCTAATATTTAGTCACAAAGCATGTTTTTGGGTATTTAGTTACATACAATTAAGCATAAAGTGGTTAAAAGTGTTAATAAGTGTGACCATATGCTGTTTAAAGTGAAAAAATATATATTTTGTGTGATTATTAATCATCCAATAGTCGCATGAATTTTATGTTTGTGTGGCCTTTTGTAATATTTAGTCACACAAAGCATGTTTGTTTTAGGTATTTAGTCACATACAATTAAACATAAAGTGACCAAAAGTGTTAATAAGTGTGACCATATGCTATTTAAAGTGAAGAAATATGTATTTTGTGTGACTATTGATCATCCAATGGCCACATGAATTTTATGTTTGTGTGGCCTTTTGTAATCTTTAGTCACACAAAGCATGTTTTTTGGGTGTATTTAGTAACATACAATTAATAAAGTGACTAAAAGTGTTAATAAGTATGACCATATGTTGTTTAAAGTGAAGAAATGGGTATTTTGTGTGACTATTGATCATCTAATGGTCACATGAATTTTATGTTTATGTTGCCTTTTGTAATATTTAGTCACACAAAGGATGTTTTTTGGGTATTTAGTCACATACAATTAAGCATAAAGTGGCCAAAAGTGTTAATAAGTATGAACATATGCTATTTAAAGTGAAGAAATGTGTATTATGTGTGACTATTGATCATCAAATGGCCACATGAATGTTATGTTTATGTGGCCTTTTCTAATATTTAGTCACACAAAGCATGTTTTTTTTAGGTATTTAGTCACATACAATTAAGCAAAAAGTGGCCAAAAGTGTTAATAAGTGTGATCGTATGGTGTTTAAAGTTTATTAAATGTGTATTTTGTGTGACTATTGATCAACCAATGGTCACATGAATTTTATGTTTGTGTGGCCTTTTGTAATATTTTGTCATACAAAGCATGTTTTTTGGGTATTTAATCACATACAATTAAGCATCAAGTGGCCAAAAGTGTTAATAAGTGTGACCATATGTTGTTTAAAGTGAAGAAATGTGTATTTTGTATGATTATTGATCATCCAATGGCCACATGAATTTTATGTTTGTGTGGCCTTTTGTAATATTTAGTCACACAAAGCATGTTTGTTTTGGGTATGTAGTCACATACAATTAAGCAAAAAGTGGCCAAAAGTGTTAATAAGTGTGACTATATGGTGTTTAAAGTTTATTAAATGTGTATTTTGTGTGACTATTGATCAGCCAATGGTCACTTGAATTTTATATTTGTGTGGTCTTTTGTAATATTTAGTCACACAAGGCATGTTTGTTTTGGGTATTAAGTCACATACAATTAAGCATAACGTGGCCAAAAGTGTTAACAAGTGTGACTATATGCTGTTTAAAGTGAAGAAATGTGTATTTTGTGTGACTATTAATCATCCAATGGCCACATGAATTTTATGTTTGTGTGGCCTTTTGTAATATTTAGTCACATAAAGCATGTTTTTTTTTGGTATTTAGTCACATACAATTAAGCATAAAGTGGCCAAAAGTGTTAATAAGTATGACCATATGCTGTTTAAAGTGAAGAAATGTATATTTTGTGTGACTATTGATCATCCAATGGCCACATGAATTTTATGTTTGTGTGGCCTTTTGTAATATTTAGTCACACAAAGCATGTTTGTTTTGGGTATTTAGTCATATACAATTAAGCATAAAGTGGCCAAAAGTGTTAATAAGTGTGACCATATGCTGTTTAAAGTGAAGAAATGTATATTTTGTGTGATTATTATTCATCCAATGGCCACATCAATTTTATGTTTGTGTGGCATTTTGTAATATTCAGTCACACAAAGAATTAAGCAAACAGTTACCAAAAGTGTTAATAAGTGTGACCATATGCATCTTTTAGTCACATTTAAGAAATAAATATATATCAAAACAAATTCAAATATAATAAAACTAGAATGTATATAACAGAACCAAATATAAAATTGTAATGTCGTACATAATAAAATTCTCAATAATTTAAGGACTTCTGAAGACTCTTCTTCTTAGCTTGCCTTTGCATTGCATCACTAAAGACGTAAACATTTTTGCTCTTCGTTTGTATTTTAGGTGCAATTTTGTTCTCAACATTCATTTGTATGGTACTTAGAGGTGTTGCCTGTAGGAAACAAAAGCCGCGTGTATCAAACACTGAATTAAATATGAAGAATTATATATATGTAGGTTGATAAAACACATGTATGTACCTTTGGATCCAAAACCACTTGATTCTTTGGCCATGCAAAAAAACCACCTACAGCATCCTTAACTGTTTTGAAACCGTTATTTCCTACATCCGGTATGCATGCTGCATCCACTTATCAATTGGCACTTTGTAGCAATCCTTTAGGAGTTCTTTGTTATGAAGCATTTGTTTTCCATCAGTCTCGTATACGGTACCCAAAGCAATAATAGTTGATTTCTTTAAGTGCCACAGTTTGCACTTAATTGCCTAAAAAAATGATTTGTTGCATGTATGTATCAGAAATTAATTAAACAAAAGAATATATGAACATGTTGAAATACATACTTGTGGTAGTACTAGTAGTGGAGACACATTTTCTTGTGATTGGGAATCTTGACGTGAAGAAACCTTTCATATTGATCTAGTCGTTTTCTTAGATATGAAAGAGTTAACAGTTTCCTATATATATAGAACACGGTAAATAAGACATGTATGTAGAATTCAAAAATCATAGGGGGATGTTTTATTACTTACCCTTGTTTCCATTTCCTTTTTCAAGTGCAAGTCCATTAGACTTTTGAATGGGCTCGCATCATTTTCACATGACATGGAGACTTACTGTGTTCTGCCCACCTTATTAGGTTGTTATTATGTATAGGATTAAATGTCAACCGAGACAAATGCATATAAATTAAAAATTGCATTTGTCTTACCAGCTTTATGATAAGTACCTGATATCTATAGGATTAGTGCTGTTAGCGATTAGAAAATAAAAATTTTAACAACATAAAAAAAGTATTACATATTGATGTCAATTTAGTTGAATATATTGTAACTGCTGCCCTTGGTGCAAGCAACTGTTTCTCAGTTTCGGAACCATTCTTTTGTTTTTAACATCTTTTTGTACAAAATTTGGATTTATAGTTCTTTTTTCTTGGACGTTCGCGTCTCTATTTTCAGGTTGATTTTGATATGTAGCAATTCTTTCATAAGATGTTTGTCTGCTTCGAGAAGATCAAAATACCTCTTGTTGTAACTCCACTTCTACTCCACATTGCATAACCTCCCTTTTCCTTACTAATACAACTTGTCATGGCATCAGTGCATGATTAACCTTTAAGGTTCTTTTTTTTGATCTTGTCCTCCTTAGTTTCTTCTGCAAAACAATATGGGAAATAGGTTATTATAGAAATATCATAATATATATATTTGCAGTCAAACTTACAGTTTATCTCCCACTGATTAATCTCGCTCATCTGGAAATTTGTTCCGTTCTTTGTTTACCCTACATTTTAACCACATCTATACAACGCTGGGGGGTTCTTCATCTTGGATTCAATTTCTTATTTTAGTTCTTATAAACATCAAATCATACACATGTAAGTTTAAACCAATATAACGAAGTATGATGCAATTAAATGCAAATGTGCAAATGTGCAATTTACACAGATTCATCTCTAAAACTCGTCTCTCAATTTCTAAAACAAACATTATGTAATCATACCATTTTTTGTTTCACATTTGCGTATCCACCTCATCCCATTGTATGCTGATAAACAAACTTGGAACGCGCCATTTTAGCTGCAGCTGATTTCACCTTGCAACACAAAATCATAAGGCATTTAGATGTAGTAATGCTGCTAGTATGGAATGTTGGGATTAAAAGCCTTCTTGATGCTGTTTGGATTAATGCTGCTCATGTTTGTGTTAATGCTGCTCTGCTGGAGTTCGTACTGCTCAGAGACTTCAAAGAAAATATGATAAGTGTTTACTACTGCTAGTACACAGTTAGTAATGCTAGTGAATATTAGTGTTGTTGATGAACTTCAAAGAAAATATGCTAAGTAGTTACTACTGCTAGTACAAAGTTAAGATTGCTCAGCTGAAGTTAATATGTTTGAAGTTACTACTGCTAGTGAATATCAAGTTAATGCTGCTAGTTAGTACTGCTTAAATGATATGTATTATTTGTTTATAGAAAAGATTTTAGATACTTAAGAAAGTATTGTAAGCCGAGTAGGACTCTTTGGTGTATAAAAATAGGTCCTAGGGCATAGGGTTTCATATACAACTAGACGTATAATTCATAGCTTCAAGGTATTGGTAACCCTAATACTTTGAGAGTATTCGTATTATTATCATTGATAATATTGGCACTTATTTGTTGAATTGTATGTTTGTTCCATTAAATTTACTTATTTCATTGATAATTCTTCTTAATAATAAAGATTAGATTCAGTCATTAATCTTTACTACTTCATCTATAACACAAGTTTCACTAATATAGTTTGTGTTAGATTTATTAATATAAACTAATCCTTAAACAAGCTTCTTTATTAAGGAATTCGATCTATTGAAGTGGGATATCAACACTCCGTGGTAGTGGTAATCAAAGCTTGTTGTGAGAAGTTTCGTGAATAAGTCAGAACCCTATTTTTGCTATATAAGGATTGGTTCAAGATTCTGCAAACATGGGTGGTTGATCTAAAGTTCCCATGCTTTTAAAACATGCGTAAGTATGAGAATTGGAGGATGAGGATTGAAAATATATCAAATGATAGTCATGCACTGTGGGGACTAGTATCGCTCGAGAATGGTGCAAACTCTTGCCAAAAAAATCCTAAACAACAAGTGTGGAAGGTGTTGTGTGACAGTTATGCCTATTACAGCTACTGAAGAAAGGCTTCAGAGAAGATTAGAGGTGAACCCCCTGAAAGCTAGAAGTAATGAGGGGGAAAAGAAGGAGAAGCTAATGAAAGAAGAAAAGCTAGAATAAGTAGGGAGAAAAAGGGAGAAAAAAGCTAGGAGGAGAAAAGAAGAGAATGAAGAAGAAAAATAAGCTAGAAGTAGAAAAAGAAAAAACACGAAAATATGGGAGAAAAGGAAAGCTAGAAAAGAATTGAAGTGAAAGAAGAAGAAGAGAGAAAGCTAGAAGAAAAAAAGAAGAAGAAGAAAAGGAAGAAGAGGAGAAATCATGGAGAAAAAAAAGCTAGAAAGAGACGGGGAAAAAAAAAGAAGAAGATAGTAAGGGAAGAAGCTAGGAAAAAAAGCTAGAAGTTGGGGAGGGATCGATAAGTGGTATCAGAGCTTGTTGAGAAGTTGTGAATAAGCAGAACCTGTTTTTGCTAAAAGATATGGATCAAGATTCTACACACATGGTGACTGCATCTAAAGTTCTAATGCTTAAACCTGGTAAGTATGAGATATGGAGGATGAGGATTGAACAATATATCCAGATGATAAACTATGCATTATGGGAAGTCATAAAGAATGGTGCAACCTTGCCAAAAACAACAACTGTGGAAGGTGTTGTGATAGTGATGTCTATTACAACTACTGAAGAAAAAGCTCAGAGAAGATTAGAGGTGAAAGCTAGAAGCACTTTAATGATGGACATTCCCAATGAACATCAGTTAAAGTTTAACTCTATAAAGGATGCTAAGAAGTTGTTGGAAGCTGTTGAAAAGAGATTTGGTGGGAATGCAGCTACAAGAAAGACTCAAATGAATCTCTTAAAGCAGCAATATGAAAACTTCACTGCTCCAAGCTCAAAGATGCTTGATCAAACTTTTGATAGGCTTCAAAATCTTGTGAGTCAGTTGGAGCTTTTGGATGAAAAGCTTTCACAAGAAGATGTTAATCAAAAGTTATTAAGAAGTTTGTCACCTGAGTGGAACACACATGCTGTTGTGTGGAGGAATAAAGTTGATTTGGTTACAATGAGCATGGATGATCTCAACAATAACCTCAAGGTGTATGAACCAGAAGTTAAAGGGATATCTAGCTCAAGTTCAAGCACATAGAATATGGCATTTGTGTCCTCTTCAAATAACAACACTAGCAGCACTAATGGAGCAGTTAATACTGCTCAAGTAGTTAATACTGCTCATGGAGTTTCTACTGCTAGCACTCAAGTTAATGATGCTTACTCTACAAATATTGATAACTTGAGTGATGTTGTTATTTGTGCATTCTTTACTAGTCAACCAAATAGCCCTCAACTTATACATGAGGACTTACAACAAATCCATCCAGATGACATGGAAGAGATGGATTTGAGATGGCAAATCTCCATGTTGACTATAAGGGCAAGAAGGTTTTTGAAGAATACAGAAAGGAAGCTTATTGTTAATGGCAATGAGACTATTGGTTTTGATAAGTCCAA